>KZ613478.1:241907-315747 GCA_002865625.1 Hyaloscypha hepaticicola
AGTTAGAAGTAGCTAGAACTGACTATGTGGCCCTTACGGCCCATAGCGTCCTATAGTCCTATGGGCTCCCCTAGGGCAGGGGCCACGTGCCGCTGTCCGCCGGACGTTAAATACAGACACACACACACACACACACACACACACAATTAGTAACGTATTCCCGATTCGGTAATAATAAAGCTGCACTTTTGGTATTATATATTATTAATCTATACAGTTTTAATTTACAAATTGCGATTTCAGTACGCGCAACGCTTCGCAACTCCCACCACCATTACTTACGAGTTTACGTTGCTTTTGCTTCTTCGCATTTCTCAGGGCCTTTCCTCCTAAGGTAGAGGGTTTTGAAGGAGAGGGCCCAGTTGTTACCCGCTTTCCCTTCTTATCCTTCTTCAATTTCCGAAGCTCAACAGCCTCCTCCGTATCATGCTTTGCCTGGATCTAAAGTTTATCCTCAATAGCCCAATCAAGCTCAAGGAAGTCCTCTTTACCCATATTCTCAACCCTTTCAAGTGCAGACTGTAATTCCTCCCGTAACTCTTGGTCCCTTTAATCTTGTCTAGCCTCAATACTATATTCCAGGATCTCCGATTCCTTTTCAGTCAATTTTAAACCTCTCTTGCGTCTGCCATCTGCTCTCCTATAATCAGTAACACCAAGGGTTTGCCCTCCCCAGTAACGAGCCAAAGCACCCTCCTCCTCCTCATACCACTCAGTTAAAGCACGGTGCCGATCTATCCAAGCTACCTTCTCTTCCATGGTCCAAATATTGTATGGAACTGCACGAGTTTCGCAAAACAAGGACATGCTATATGATATAAGGCTGATAACATACTTCCACTCTTTTAGCAAAGCTTCTAAATACCTGGGAAGACCACAAGCTTTGCGATAAGCTTCGTTTATTAAACTAGCTCCCTCTGCTTGCTTCTCTCGCCACATATTACGCTTGAACTTGTAGAGAAAGTAACAAGCTTCTACTATATTATAGTTGCCCTGTGCCTGCTTCTTTAAAGCCTCAAGTTACTCATATTTAAACTGACATCTAGTCTTATATGGGGTTCTCGTAGTAACTGGTCCTCCTCCGTCGGAATCTGAATCAGAGTCCTCCTCGTCTACCTCAATCGGGGGGAATTGCTCTAGGTAACGCTCCTCTAGCAATTGTCTCGCTTTTTCCTGTTTATCTACTAGCAAATCCGAGATATCTCGACCCAAAGTATATCTTGTAAACCCACTTATAATAGTTTCCTTGTGGCTAAGGTACTATTCCAAGACAAAGTCCGGATCTTCAAGGTCCTCAATTTCGTTACTTTCTGTCTCTTGCTCTTTCCTATTTTATATCTCGGCTATCTCATTTTATTATGAATTTGGTGAGTCCGAGATAAGTGAGGTATTAAGGGTAACGGTACGCTAAGAAGACCGTAAATTCCGAGGAATGGGAATACTAATATTAACCTCAATTATGTCTTCAGTCTCTTCGCTAGCGGCTCGCTAGAGGATTTGATGTCTCCTTGGTCGATTTTTAAAAGTTAATTGCGTAAATGTGACATTTTCAATTGTATTCCCTTGACTTAATAGCCATTACTAGTGCTTTGAATATCGTGAACAAATAATCATACTCTTCTTATGGCCCTATCTCAATTCCAGTGGACAAACTGAACACTTATAACAAGGTTTCCCAACTTCATATACAAGTCGTTAAGCGGTTTCACGTATAACTCTTTCAAATCCACTCTCAAGTCGTCTTGTGCTATTTCGAGAGCAATTATTCCGTGAAATCCGGTCAAGAAGTCGAAGAGAAGGTAAGGTAAGGCGGCGGTATTCTTCTCTATTAAAGGAGTGTAAGTAATATACTAGGCTGAAATCGATAATTTGAAACGACTGCCTAATTTCGAGTTTATTCTTGATTAAATGCTTGTAAGGAATTCCCGTACTCTTTAAATATTGTCTAGAGCACTCGCCAAGCTATTCAAAAGAAGCTAATTTTGCTACTTTATACTACTTATATATTAGATCTAAGGTATTGAAAGAAATATATGACCGAACAAGTACAAATATAACGAATTTGTAATGTTATTTAATTGCATTTCGCTATCTCTTTTGCTTTGCATCAAGGGCCTTAAGCTGCCGCTTTATCACATTATTAATAATATCCCAAGTGTATAAGAGATCAATATTCTTTAATTTGATATCTTACTTAATCATAACGTGAATACCCTCAATCCGGGAATTTGTAGTATTATCCAAGTGAAGGTATTCGTTAGTCCAGGCTTTCACGATTCGGTCTTTGTTCTAGGGGATAAGCCAATTAACCTCGATATAGGCCATATCTTGCAAGTGAGATTCTAGCCATTTCTCCTTGAATTTGGCAATAACCTCCTTATAAGCGTTTATTATAAGAGAGTATATAATTCGAGTCTAGTCCTTCACAAAATCCTCCCATTCAAGCTCTTTAAAGTAAGATTTGTAATACTCATTAACTGACTTATTAATATACTAGATATAAAGGAGATAAACCCAATCAAGGAATACGTTTTCAATAATATTCCTTATCGCTTTTGTCTTATTAACTAGGAATACTCTTGGAGAAATATCTTTATTAAGTATCTCTTTTAGGAATCCAAGACTCTAAATATAGTCTTCTTCGTCTTGCCTTGTAATAAACTCAAAGTAAACGCAAAAGGACTTCCCGGTAATATCGATTCTTATAGTCTCAAATAGCGACATCTTAATTAAATTAGTATTATAGGTATAGTCAATAATAAAGACCTTGGAATATACCCTAGCATATTCCACTAATCGCGGGTATATAAAGAATAATATAAGGAGTCGATTAAGGTCTTCTTCTTTATAAACAAGACAACAAATTTAACCTTTTTATTACATTTCTTTTAAAAGAGTTTCAATATTACTTTTATCTTACTTTTTGTCCTTATAGAGCTTCTTTGTAGTATCATATATATCTTAAACCAAGATCAGATCTTCTTAATAATTGGAATCCATATATTTGAGGATTTGCCAGGGTTTTGATCCAGAGTTAAATTACTTAACTAGGACATTGAATTTCTCTCCTTCTTGGCGACTATATTGTACTCGACATTATACAAGGATCCCAATTGCAGTTCTAGGGGCGTGATTGTGAATACAATAATTCGTTATTACTTCAATAACTGGATCCATCCAGGATTACCGGTATTCGAGCTTCTAGCCTTCTCTTGTCTCCTTGCACTTTATAGAAAAGGGACAATTACAACCCCTTAAGCTCTTATTCCTGCCCTCCCCCTTCTCTTTCATATCCCCCTTCAATAGCTTCGGATACCTCCTATTACAAGAAAAAATGGCAATCTTGAGACCACTTTTCTTCTACTTTAAAGGAGTATTAGAAAATTCATAACCTCTTGAAAGTCCTTAATCATTAATAGCTTAAAGTACCTCCTTTTAGGAGGGATATGTGCTCAATGGTGGCAAATCGTACTTATCAAATGAGAAGGTTGTCTACTAAGTATCAATTAAAGGTAGAGGGGTATTCGGTGATCGGTCTGTTCGGGACTCAGTTGCACTTATAGGATTCGAGTTTGTAATATTCGGAGACTGAGAAACGGCGGGAGAGGCTCTTAATTGTTGGATCTGTCTCTTAAGCTCTTCATTTTATTATTGTAAAGTCTGCCTTTGGATCTGCTCAAGCTGGACTCTCAAACGCTCGTTTTCTTGCTGTAATTCGGTGATTTCGACGTTATTTCTTGGCTGGGAGATTCGATAAGGCGAAAAACCCGCTAGGGGCTGTATGGGATCCATGGTCTAAGCTTGAGAGTTGTGGTGAAGCTTGAGAGTTGTGGTGATCAGGAAGGTTATAATGTGAGCGGATTTAAGAGACGCGTTAAAAAAGTTTTCACGCGTTCAGTCACGAATCTTTAATTCACTGCAAAAACAGTAGTAAATACGAGTCTAGGTGCTGAAAAGTAGAAAGTCTAACTTCCCTTAAGCGAGACCGAGGGGCCCCTTAAAATCACGTGCACGCATACAAAACCTCAAATTTTACTACCTTGCAAGCCGAATTTTAAATCGGGTAAAAGGGATATAATATAACTCAATAAGGGCTATTAAATGGGGTGCCCCATGCCTGATTCTAGGGGGGGGGGGGCATTATACCAATTGCCAGTATTCTAGAAGGTGGACGAGGCTAGTGTATCTAGTGTAAGACGCGATAACTGTAAACAGTACCTATCTGTAAATCAAAGTTAGAACGGGCAGAACTGCGTATCTTTCTGCTCGTTCGACGGCGGAGGATAGAGCGGCGAGGTTAAGGGACGATCTCATTTATATTGTTGACGGGTTTAGGTAGCGTGATTCGTCCATCTCTAACAGCCATAAAAAGTGCCTTGTAGATACATCACTATGTGAATATTTGCATTGAACTCTCTTCAGACCTAGTATGAAGAGGCTCGAAATTCGCCATAGATGCTAAAGTGAGCAGTGGCTGCAGTCTGCAGCCTAGTGCGGCCTTAAAGAATCTAAAAATAGACGTTCCTAAAAATAGCCTGCTCGTCAATTATTTAACCGGGGCAAAGGGAGCTCGTAGAATTTCAAAAATCTTGCACGAGCCTATATGCCCCTACCAGCTCGTTCGCTTCCACTAGTCTTGATTCTCATGCCAGCCTGGATTCTCGTACTATCTATAATTCTCACACTAGCATGTAAGCTCGCACTAGCTTGTATACTTATTAAGAGATTTTATTGGTCCTCGCGGATTAAGAGCTAGACTCGGTTAAAACACAAGGAATCCTTCTTTCTTTCTTCTTGATATATCTCGCCTTCTTAAAGCACATACTTATTAAGCATTATTGTAATAAATACGCTAGTATAAGGGGCTAAATTTTGTTCCTTTTTAATGCTATTATCTATTAAGTGCTAGCGCAATAAAGGCGCTGGTGTTAAGGAACCGAATTATACCTTAATCCCTTAAATGGAAACTATTATACATTGAAGATATAACATAAGTGGATTTAAATCAATGAGAAACTAGAACATACGCGCCAAATTCAAATTTTGAGGCTCCAAGGAGTAGCTCCGGCGTTTACCAGGCCCTGCGGAAGTCGGAAAAGAAGTGTGGAGGTTTTACAGGGTTGCTCCTGCTTCGATGACAGATTTTTAGAAGACATAAACCTACCACTTGTTCCTCTCTGAGCTCTTCCAACCCCTCGCAAGACTGAATGTGACGCCAGAGATTGAAAGTTGAAAATTAACTGAAAGTTGCAACACACCACAGCAGCAAATATTAGACTTGGGATCGATGTTGAAGGATAAATTTCCAACAGCGAAACAAAATATGTCAAGTCGACCTTGTATCTAAGACGCTGGTATGGCAATTGCAATCAAGTCGCTCCGCTTTCAGCAAAATTCGCTTTCAATACGGCGGGATGATGCTTTTCTAATTGGATTAGGCAATATATCATCTTTGAAAACAGAAAGTATCGTCTATATTCTATTGAATCAGTCCAGAGAAGCTTAAAGAAATCTGGATTGAAAATAGGACCAAGTCTCATCAATTTGCTAATCACTACTAGGCCACAGCTTTTGCGACCCATTCCTATGCTCTCGGAAGAGAAGAAAACCCCCAAGATTACGCTTGAAAATAAAAAGTCTCTCTGGATTTTTGCCCTGACTTCTTTTTCGATCCCAGTTCCAACCAGCTTTGCGACGTAGGGGAGGCCCAGCTATCCTCCAACCTCCAACATTTATGCGTAACGTTGAAAAGGGGACTCCACTTTTCAGTGGAACAAGAGGATTTTTCATATCCATAGCCAATTAAAGATCAATGTCTTCAGCAGTATCCTCAGAAAGTTTACTTTGAATGTATATTGTCAGATCGTTAAGGTTCCGAAAGCCAGCGATAATATTCAGGAAACTTATAGTCTGTCGTATAGCACGTCATTAGTTGACCAAACAAGAAGGACGAGCAGAGAATAAGACACCCACCTCATCTCCGATGACGTTATTACTTATGTCAAGTTTGGTGATGCGGGTACAGGATTGTTGAACCATTTTCAAATCGCTGAGCGATATGGTGGGGAACATTCCTTCCGTCTCAAATCCAGCGAGATCCAGGATCGTCAATACGCGCAGTGATTGACCTTGTTTCGCTATCAAAGAGATGTCGAATAATCTCAGTAGGCATCGGATATCTAGCTCTTGAAAGTCATGTCGGCCCTTCAAGAGCGTCTGTAGGCGTGTCGAATGCAGCCAAGAACTTTTGGAGAGTATTGACAGGTTTACTTCGGAGTAATATGCTCAATGTCAATGACACAAGATTGGCTGCTGGAAAAGACCGGAGCGCACTAGGAATCTCAAAAGGGCCATCATTAAGGTTTATCATAGAATCACTCTCATAGCCGCAGTAGGCGACGCCGAGACCCAAATTACGTGATTCCTCGAAACACTTCTTCAATCTCTCTGGAAAGCACGTTCCTAAAGCGGAGGGGGCCCGATTCTCCCATCTAATATCGCATTGTTAGAATCGTCAAGTTTATGTTTAGACAAGAAGACCTACGTCAACGTTTTGAGACAGCGAAACTTCATCATAAAGCCGGCCGCAAGGTCCCAATCTAATACAGATTTGATCACAACATGCCTGCCATGTAAGTGGATCATCCTTATAACATGCTTGACGAATGCCTTAGAAGAGAATTCGAGAATATCTTTCCGCAGTGTCATATTCCTCCGTATAAATGGAATCGCAATCTCATTTAGCTTGCGAGACGCGAGGCGAGGGTGGGAAAGAGATTCTGGCGAGATGCTATAGAGCTATATTAGTTAGCCAACTATGTTAGGAAAACGTTGAAGCATCCATGCCTGATCACAAATGAGGAGCAGTATTTCAGGGCCTAACTGGTCCAGAACTGCGAGAGTTGTCATGGTACTTCAAAGCTGTGGTGGCTTTGGGCTATGAAGGAAACTGTCAGAGCAGGGCGTATTGTATCGAGGTATAGGAGTGACAATAGGCAAGACGGTTCTGGATGAGAACCGGAAAACGATCTATGGATGATCGAGTGTAAATTGTCTTGAAGGAAGTTGAGCTATTTCTACGTTGCCACTCTTTGTTAGCGCGTTGGTGTTCTAAAATTGGCCACTCGCGAAACTTTACGGGAACTGGCAAGCCCTGCTCGACCGACTGCCATTGGGATTCGTTCGCTTCCGGGTCTGTGGCCCATGGACCCCGGGCGCCGCCCAGGGGCTCCATATAAAGGCATTAAGTGCTGAATGCGCTTGGATACAATGCCAGAAATGCCCAAGTAATCCCTGTGCCGATCCAGAAACCCGTTACAAAACGTTCAAGTATTCTTACGTAGGTAATTCCGTGCCCAAAGTTGCATCGACTTATTTTGTTAAGGGGTACTAGATTCTAAAGAGGGGGGGTTGAGTTATTAACTCTGCAAGAGTTAGAGACTTAATAGTCAGGATAAGAGCCGATTTTGAGCCTATAGTTTAATAGTATTGTAAAGTGCCTGAATTAAATTTTCACAAATCAAAGTGACAGGGCGCTGTATCAGAGCCTCTAATTCTAAAACCAAAATTTGGATAATTAGTTATTTAGTTCCAGCTTATATACTAGCTATAGATCTGCTTGAAACATCCTTTACTCAGCAGGTTGTACGGCAGGTTCAACGCATAATAACCTGCCGTAGCCACTGTAACCTGAAACGAGAATCGGTAGTCCTGAGCAGAGCCTAGTTCTGCTCGTTGGGAACTGCGCCTGATGAAATATAATGATATTATTTTGGATCTGGAGGCCGGCTCGCTGGCACGAGTTAGCCGTGCTATGTTTCATCTGTTTAGAGGTCTTACGCCAAAATCCGACTTTTGGGGGGTGAATATTCACACTGACTCCGGACTTGATAAAACTTCCATTGCTCTCTCTTGGATGAGAGAAATAGTCTTTTATGTAGCTGTATTTTGTTGCTGCTTTTCCCGCCTTTGCTGTCCCCACTCTTTACCCCATCTTTGCAGGATCCAGATTCCGGCACCCTGTCCTCCGCCAACAAGGATTGTCAGGAGAGTGAAATACCAACCCCGCCCAATAGCAACAACAAGTGGATGCAATACTGCAGTCCCTGCGGCTGCAAGTCCACATCTCATAATGCTTGATGCCGCAGCAGCAGTACCTGGGCAATCAGGATGGGTATCTATCAACAACGTGTTGAAAGAGAAGAAGAAGAATGTTCCCACAGATCCGACTATTGCCTGCAATACTAGAGGCGCACTTGGGTGTACTCGAGACTGCACAACCCATCCAAGGCCGCAAAGCGCCATGTTGTACACGATCCAGAAACAAAGGAGGCCTCGAGTTCTAGCCTTTACAATCGGGAAAGTGCTCAAGTCATCTCCCGAAACTTTGTTCACACTCAGCCCAGCTTCGCGAGCGGTGAGCTTATACTTAAAGTCCATCAACTTTCCGTTCAAGATTCCTGCAACTATCACACCTATTGCTCCTGGAAGATACGCCAGTCCGACCTCAAGCTCATTCCAGCCATATACATATTTGTAAATTGATGGAATTGACGCTTGAATCCAATACCAGGCAGCGTAGTTGCAACCTCCTAGCCATAGTATCAAGCTAGTATCTTTCCAAAGCATGATTTTAAGGAATTCCAATGGATTTGGCATTCTCAACCTCCTCGTTCTCCCCACTTCATCCCCCTCCCGCAACTTATCGGCATTTTGAACAGCGTCCTGTTTTTCTACGCCCCACTGGAATCCCAACCATATCCATTGCACAGCTCTGTTACGGAGTCCCACTATATTTTCTCTTCCCGCTGACCCATTGCCAACCATTGATCTAGAAGTCTCAGGTAGCAAGAGGCCTAGTGCTGCAAATGTCACCACTCCATACACGACTAAAGCCCAAAACACCCACTTCACCCCTCCACTTCTCCAAGCAATTAAGCCTCCCACTACAGGACCAACACAGGTCCCCAAATTGGTAGCGCTCATTACAGGACCAATCATGCTACCTCTCGCGCTCGGCACACACACATCGGCAATAACTCCATACGCAATCGCAACAGAGGCACTAGCTCCCAAAGCCTGCACGCCTCTCAATATTAGAAGAGAAGTATAGCGGTGTTTGGTGAGTGCGAGCGCGAGTGTCGCGACAGTGTAGATGAGGAATGTAAGAAGTAAAATTGGCCGCCGGCCAAGGGTATCTGATAGAGGGGCGAATAGAGCTGGGGTGACGGATTGGATTATAATGTAGAATGTCAAGGTGAGATTGATGGCTTGAGCGGAGGAATGGTACTGCGTCTGGAGGAGAGGTAGGAGAGGGAGATATGTCGTCGCAGTAAGAGTCGAGGCGAGACAGCCGAGCGCGAGTACGGCGCTGAGGAGATGTTTTTGGCGGCGGGAGAAAATTGTATAGATCGCAGGTGGAGAGGACAATTCATCAGTTCTGGGACAAACGACTTCTATGATATCGGGGTTCGAGGAGGTGGGTGCGACGGCTCGCAGGGTGGAGATTTCATGGTCGGATCTCTTGTTTTCTTCACACTTCGATCTCAAGGTGCCGGACTCCGATGATTTGGAGGGTTTGTTTTCAAGAACTGAGGTTCCGGGCATTTTAATGCATGAAATTAGTTCGAAGCCTCGAGTGTGATGAACAGAAGAGAAGCCTTGGCCGCAAAAAGGAGGCAAGTCATATTGTGAGGCTTGCGTCGTGCTGATCATGACCAGTAATGTGTGCGGGGTTGAAGGTTAGTTGTGCTTCAAATCCCTGACTCGGGGTAATCGTTCCCGAGAACGCCAGGCGCCCGGCTGCTACAAGTATCGTCCACACAAAAGCTTTCTGCTGGCAGGGTTGTGTCACACTGCTAGGCAGACTGGTGGCCAACGATCACCCTTCAAGGGATCCTCATGTTCCCGCCGCTCTAGTGATGCTTTATTAAACCAACCAAATGATATTTAAATGCGGCCGGGCCCAACGAGTTTTCTCGAGATGCCTTCAACATATATTCGGTCGCGTCTCAAGACTGAATCCAGCTTTTTGAGACCTTTGGCATTCTTGTATGTACAAGAAAAAAAATAAGTCTTGCGATTATTCTTGTCCTGAACCGGCCGAGAGCCCGCTCCTCGACGTAGTTAGACCCGACATGGGCGACGAAGCTGTCTGGGATGCTACCAGCAGTTGGGATATCAAAGTTGAAGTCCCAGCAAAGGTCATCGAATCCGTGGATGAAAATGTTTTGGCTAGTGAGTTCTACTTCACGTTATCCTCCAGACGCTTACTGGCCAGAAATGCCGCCTGGAACGACGGTCAAAGGCATTCATGCCCACGGAGCTAGCTATTGGTCCCGGACTGCAGAGATACAAACCTTGAGAAATGATGGAAGTCCTCAATCGTATTACATAAAGGTATTTCTAGTCGAGTCAAGTCCTCCGCAGGTTACATCTTCCGGTGCTAAGTTGAGTGGGATATAGGCGACGCAGAATAGATTCGGCTTAAAGATGTTCCATGGAGAGTACGAAAGCTCAAAAGCAATTTACGATGTCTGCCCTGACTTTATACCTGAACCAATTGCTTATGGGACCTTCGCGTCGATCCCTAATACACACTTCTACCTATCCCAATTCATCGATATGGCTGATGAGTTGCCAGACATTGATACTTTCCCCGAGAAGCTTGCAGAATTGCACAAGAAAGCAACTTCATCACAATATGGATTTCATTATCAAACGATGACGGCACTTTTGCCTCTCTACGTCACCCAGACCGAATCGTGGGAAGAATTCTTGTAAATTTCATGAAGCACATCATGGCTGCGGAGAAGCTCGCTCAAGGCCCGGCAAGCGAGGAGCAGTTAAGACTAGAGAGTGTCTTCTTTGAAAGAATTATCCCACGTCTGATTAGACCGCTTGAGACTGGTGGTCGACAAATCCAGCCAAGGCTAGTCCATAGCGATCTGTGGGATGGGAACGCTGCCGTCAATGTTGAAGACGGAGGCTCCCGTGATATTCGATCCTTCTTGCTTCTATGCGCATAATGAATGTAAGTATCTAAAGCTATTCTCAAGGAATGCCTGCTGATTCTATAAGTTGAAATGGGACCTCGGAGAGTTCCTCGGCACAGGACAGGGAAACCTTACATTGAGATGTATCACAAATTCTTCCCGAAGTCTGCCCCCGAAGAAGATCATGATGGACGCAATCTTTTGTACTCGGTGTAAGTATATTCGAGACTCTTAACGTGGTTCGAAGTAGCTCACATTAGTGTAGAGCTTTTGAAGCCAGAGCTTCTGCATGTTGGGTAGGAACAGCAAAATTCAGAGAAGTGTAAGTTATAAGCCATCGCAAGCCATCTGCCAGGTACTGATCTTGAATAGAATGATCAAGCTACTCAAAGAGCTAGAGGAAAGGTACCCCGAGACTTATACGCAGTGGGCGGAGGCCAAGGGTGAGCCTGCTCATCCACGTAAGGGGACAGCATGATTTATGCGGCTTTCTTTGTACTGTGCCAATTTCTGCTTGCTAAGGGATTTGGAGACCTTGTCTAGCCTAGTCTATGCTACGTAAGCTTCACCTCTTGCCGAATAAAGTTATTGGGATTTCTTAGCGATTCAATGCCCACCAAGATCATCCAGAGATTTCCCCCGCAAGTTATTTGTATGCACACTACTTCCTTAACGAACACCTGCTATTTAATTCAGCATGGGAGAATTAGTACTTATGGGCTCCGAAGATAATTAACCCTCCATTCTTGGGGACCTGCTGACGCCACTAAAGGCAGCGACAAGGCGTTCCCTTCCACATCAATCCGTGCATGCCGCCAGCCCCAACAGGGCGGGTAACAATGCAACCAACAAGATAAGCACCAACCAGCCCCTTGACATGCCCAAATTGTTTGAGCAGTGAAACACTAAGGCAGCAGGCACCACAACGCCCGAAAACCAAGCTCCCGCAAGCCCAATGCCGCCCTGATTGGTTGCCCACCCACAATTAACAATCACATTGCATGAACAGAGCCGCTTCTTGGGCCTGATGTTAACTGACGCCTGAAATGACATATTGGGCTTTACCCAATGTCTACGGCCTATATTTGGCGCCCTCTTGTGGATCCATCCTTAATCTACTCCATCATCCACAACTACCTGCAAGTACCCCATGCTGAGGCGCTACGATATCAAGCGACCCTCAAGGGGCGGGTAGTGGCCTTACCTGCTGGATAAAATAGCACTCGAAAGGTCAAGCTCATCATACGACTGGTATCTACGAAGCCCCGCCTTCCAAAGGCTATCGCGCGGCATCGAACACCATGACCACAATGTCTCTCGGCCCCAACAATGGAACCAAAAAAGACTGCTACAGGAATTTCGTCTTCTTCCGGCTCCTCTTCCGGTCGGTCTTTTATCTCACGGACGTTTACTATCGGTAAAAACCCCTCATCGTCAAGAGATTCTGCAAAAGGGCCTTTTGGGTTGACGACATTATTTGAGAAATGTCAACCGGTCGTTGTACACCTAGTATTTGTGCATGGTCTAGGAGGAGGATCTGAAAGCACGTGGACTCATTCCGCCGGTCCATTTTGGCCGAGAGACTGGCTTCCACTTGAACCCGACTTCCAAGACGTGGCCGTTCACACATTCGGCTACAATTCGAATTTCAAGAAGAGTAGCAATTTAGACATTCATGACTTTTCCAAGTCATTGCTTGCAAATTTGCAAGATTGCCCTTCACTGCTTCATTCACCAGTAAGCTGTAATTCTCATGTGCCTAATAGGAAGTTTTTGGGGACATAACAATCTCTCAACTCGGCTTCTCACGCCGATTCATGAAGGATATTCAACTAATCGAATACAGTCCCCAATCATTCTCGTGGGCCACAGCATGGGTGGTCTTGTGATTAAAAAGGCCTTTATTCTGGCCAAGCAAATATCTCTATACAAGGACATTGCAACGCTTGTGCATGGCATTTTCTTCCTCGCCACTCCCCATCAAGGGTCGAATCTCGCCGAAACCTTAGGGAAAATATTAAGAGCAACTCCGGGGGCTCGCCCATTCCTGAAAGATCTTCGCCGAAACTCTCAGGCTGTGAAATCAATCAACGAGGAATTTCCCCAGTATTCTCAGGACTTGCAATTACAATCTTTCTATGAAACAAAACCATTATCTCTTGTCCTCGGCATCATTGTCCCTAAAGAAAACGCAGTGTTGGGTTATGAGAACGAAAGACCCGCTCTTCTCAATGGAGATCATCGGAGCATTTGCAAGTTTGATTCTCCCTACGACACCAACTATAAGACGTTACGGAACGCACTCGCGAGAACAATTTCAGAGATCCGGAAAAAATTGTCTCGATCTAGACAGGAGCCCGATATTGAAGGTGAGAGGATATTGAATGCCTCACTGGAAGTCAAGGAGGCCCCAGAAGATGATTTACTTCGCACTACTTCGGATCGCTTGCCAGGATCATGCCAGTGGCTTCATGATCAGAAAGGTTTCGCAGCGTGGCATCAGTCTGAGCAAAGGCCTCCTATATTTTGGATGCAAGCAAAGCCCGCAACCGGGAAATCATTTGTCTGCGGCTACTTGATCGATCACCTAAAACACCAGGGTCTGAATTGTTGCTACTATTTCTTTCAACATGGTGACAGAACGAAGTCCTCTATCCCTGCATTTCTGAAGTCTATGGCTTGGCAGCTAGCTTCAATATTTCCTGAAGTGCGGCAAGTGGTCATTAGTGTCTGCAGAAACGATGAGAGTCTGTGTCGAGCTGCCGATTATCGAGTAATGTGGAGAAAACTGTGGCTAGAAGGTATCCTCAAGGTCACCATGAAAGGACGGGTCTATTGGGTAATTGACGCCCTTGATGAATGCTATTGGCACTTGGATCTTGTCGGGTTACTTATTAAGATCCAAGCGCTTTCTTCCATACGCATTTTCACTACTTGCCGCCAAAGATACGACTCCACGGCGACGCCGCTTCTTGTCAATTGCCAAAGTATTTCAATTGAAGACACGCAAAGAGATATTTCAAAATATCTCGACGACCACTCGAATGAGCTTCCTGTCGACAATGCTACGCAACGGCAAGCCATTACAGGACAGATTCTAAGCAAGTCTTCAGGATGCTTCTTATGGGCTCACATTGTCCTCCAGCGACTCAAAACTGTCCACACCTCGCAAGAAATTCGGGCAGTTCTGGATGAAATACCATCTGAGATGAATGATTTATATGCTCGGATTCTTGTGTCTTTATCCAGCCCTTCGAGGTGGCTTGCCATACCCATACTGACATGGGTTGTTTGCGGAATTCGCCCCCTGTCGATTGAAGAGGTCCAGTGTGCCTTGGAGATGGAAATCAAAGACAAGATTGCTAGCATACAGGGTGCCATACACCAACACTGTAACGAACTAGTCTACATTGACCAACAGTCCCAAGTCAGAATTTTACATTCTTCTGCTCGAGATTTCCTTCTGCGATCCGGCGCAGTTAGTGACGATCTGGCAGGATTTATTGAGAAACAGGAAGGGCACACAAGACTTGCGACTACCTGCTTCGATTATCTCAACAGCGTTGACATGAAAGCAAGAAATCAGCGTAAGCTGAGCGCAACCAAAATCAACCGATCTCCCTTCGCGAACTACGCTTGCAAGGCCGTATTCGAGCATGTCAACGAAGCGTCGTCATCGGACGATGAAATTCTGAGAAAATTGGCTACTTTTCTAAGTTCCACGAACGTTTTATCTTGGATCGAACATTTGGCTCAAAGTTCCGATTTAGAAACACTTCTCCGTGCGGGCCAGTCTTTGAAGACTTTCTTGAGAAGGAGATCCAGGACAAATCTGCTACTGGGAGATGAGGTAATTATGCTAGATGCCTGGGCAACAGACTTGGTCAAGCTAGTGATCAAATTTGGAGCTCAGTTACTGGCCGAACCCTCCACCATATTCAATCTTGTACCTGCCTTCTGCCCGCGAGATACTGCTCCAAACAGACAATTTGCAGCTGGCAACAAAGAGATTATATCGGTTGTGGGTCTATCCACTGCCAGTTGGGATGATTGCCTGTGCACAATCGTGCTTCAAAAGCCAAGCAACAATGATAAGTCGGGAACTGAACGACTTCGTGCTCTAGGCACGTCTGAGAAATACTTTGCCATTGGAACCTCTGCGGGAAAGGTTGCAATCTATAATGAAAGTACTTGTCTAGAAGAACGAGTATTTTCCCACGATGCTTCAGTCCATATGTTGCAATTCAGTGTTGATGGGAGTCTTCTCGTTACCGCCAGTTTCCGCAAAATCCGGATTTGGAATTGCCATACTTGGGAACAGAAATGGGAATTCCCCATTGTCAAGGATATTCTTGCTCTCACTTTTGCGGACGGCGATAGACTGCTTCTTGTCGCCTTGAAGAACAACCAGCTTATTGTTTGGAGCCTTTTGGACGGCGAAATAACAAGTACCTCAAATTGGATTGAAAAGCTTGACGAAGAATACTATGATGTGTTCCGAGGGAAGTTTCCCAACTTCGCTGCATTCAACTTAGAGTTCGATATTCTAGCGATTGCCTACAGAGCACAAGATTTACTCATCTGGGATTTTGAAGAGAATACCTACAAGTTCTATAACAAAGAAGTTGGGTTGACAAATCCGAAGACACAGCCCATGGTCTCCGTGCAGGCTCTCGCTTTTAGTCGACTACCTGGAATCTCCTTGTTAGCAGCCCAATACAACACCGGCGAGATGACCCTTTTCAATACAGTGACCGGAAAAGTGAAAGCGACCACCAATACTACCGCCCAAGACCTGGTCTCATCGCCGGATGGTCGCACTCTTGCTGGAAGTGATGTCCATGGCACAATAGAGCTATGGGATTTTGAGACGCTCAAATACTTGTACCGAATAAAAGCCCAAGACTACGGTATATCTGCCCTTTCATTCAATTACAACAACTCCCGTCTCTTGGATATTCGAGGTCGAGGTCGCCAGTGTCGCGTATGGGAGCCCGCGGCGCTATACCGCCGAGATATCGAACAGGGCAGCGGGAAAAGTTTGTCAAGCTTCAACGATGGCTTAGAGGGAGAGCTTTATAGCTGGAAAGATGAAAACTTAATCACTTCTCTTACCTGCAAAGGGGATAGTGACATTTTTTTTGTTGGGAAACAAGATGGGTCAGTGTCGGTATATTCTACAAAAGACGGCCTTCCGATCAGCCATTCAGCTCTTGTCAAGCATGGCAACGGCATTTTAGCTCTCTATTACGACAACTCAAGTTCTAGACTGACCAGTACTGACTCGGCTGGGAGGCTGATGTTGCACGAAATCTACCAGAGGGGCAAGGAATGGCTAGCAACGCTCCTCTTCGATCATCGCGGTGATGGCGTCTCTGTAGAGCAATTTCTATGCAATCCAGGGACCACCAAAATGTTGATTTGCTCAGCACAGCAAGACACGCTATACTCAGACAATGGTGTACCAATCAAGAGCATTGAGTGGGAGGACCGGGAAACTTTTGAGTGGGGACAACACCCCTCCGACCCAAAGCAACTGCTACTGTTCTCAGGCGGTCTGGCTCACGTCTATTCCTGGGATTCTTTCGACAGACTCACCAACCCGGAAGGCATTCTGCTAACAGGGAGCATTATACCTGAACTCCGAGTACAGTCTTTATCTTCTTGTTTTGGAGGCACAGTGATCATCGCCAAATTTAGCGACCCCAATAATCGTTCTAAATCCCGCTTTTTCTTCTTCCCTAGCTCCGACTTCACCGAAACCTCAGATAGCACAGCTCCAATTCTGGACTTCCAAAATCTGGCTAATGATATTGAAAATATAATTGGAAGCCATGGCCAGCGTCTGATTTTTCTCCATAGGGACGGCTGGATCTGTTCGACCACGGGAGATACTTTCCGCCCAGATTTATGTGCACATTACTTTGCACCGCCAACTGATTGGTTGAAGACTAATGATGCTTTAATCATTGATATAGCGGCGGCCGCGGAAATATTGTTCGTGAAAAGAGATGAGGTCGCAATTATAAAACGCGGGCTGGAAAGGACTTTTACTTTGAGGACTGTCTAGAATTTAGAAGAGAAGCATTGAACAGAAGTTGTCAAGAGCCCATCACAAGTAGAAACCTCAAGGAAGCTCTGCTTAGGCCAGACCTCGTAGGTACAGTGAGATATATCGTCATGGGAACAATTGTTGCTCATGCTTTGGTACTCCGAAACTAGGTCAGGAGCGAATACTGGGCATTCCGCGGTCACCTCTCGGGCTGCAGGACGTTCTTGCTCCTAGCGTTCTTATTACAGGACGTATTAATTCTGCTGTCTCTCCCCGGGTATTGGGTATTCGAGTCCTAAGCGTTGCGGTGTGCCTATCGGGTTCTAGGCGTAACCCTTCCCTTTCCCGCTATTCTGGCGGCTGTTCCGGAAATACTGGTTTTAATAGAGGCCCTGGGAGCACAGTACTAGGAGAATTGGGTGTCCTGACTGGTAGAGTCTTGGTAGTCTCGGTAGGAGGAGGGGGTGACTCTTTTGTGCTAATTACGTGTTACGGGCCAGATGTTTTAAAAGTGCTTTGTGAGAGAGTCTATGCGAGCAAGTAAATATATATTTTTAATAGGAAAACGTGAGAGAGAGTAGACTGTGTAAGATAGTAATCTGATATGCTGGCGAGAGGCACTAAAATGTAACCAAGAAAATATCTCTTACTTTATTACGAGAATAAAGAATTCATATAAAAGTATACGACTTCAAATTTAGGAATTTGTTTAACTGGGAGGCTACAAGGGCTCACGTGCGACAGAAATAAATAAGCGATTTCGTTATAGTTTCCTAATAATAAAGCTTTTAGAATAGAGTTATTTAATTCCTTTAATAACTTGTCTTGCTAAATTCTCGAGGATTGTTTTGAGAGTTCAAATTGAATCCCTTCTATCCCATTCAAACGTAATCTAGAGATGCATTTAAAGGGAACTTTATATAGAAGGCCGCTCGAAGCCAGCAATATTAATTCAGCAAAGTTACTTTAATTATACGTATTTCAATCACTGTCACTCTCTGAATCCTCAATTACTTCTTCATCTCCACCCTTTTCAGCCAGAGCGTCCTGCATATTGCGATCAAATGCCATAACGAGGTCATCTTCCTCTTCAGGGCTGCGTTGCGGGCAACCGTCTGCACTTTCAAATGTGGAGTCATAAAAGGCTTCGGGTAAAAAGTGGTCCGAAATTCGCCTTGCTAGGCTGATTAACATTGACTTTCGTAGGTATGGGCCTGGTGTTGCCCGAATGTAACTCTTGGCCTCAATGCGATCCAGCAATTTTGTATTACCCAGCTTCTGCTGGCGTAAAAAGGTGATTACATATCGCAGATATAAATATCTACGAGCTGGCCGGTTTGTTGTGAGAAATTCGAGCGCCTTTCCGTCCATGTCCTGACGCAATTATCAGCTCAATTCTATTATCTAGTAAAGTAGGGTAAAGGAATCGATAAACATACTTCCCCACTTTATTCCAAGACTGATAATATTAGAGGCAATTGAGTGATCCACAAACACGCATCGCCAAACGGTTTCTTCTTCTCCTCTCTTGGGCTTGTCAGGAACAAGGACTATCCAGCCATTATCTAAGCCGCCTTCTATAACGCTATTAAGCGTAATTCCTTCTAGATCGGCTTATGAAACAAACAAACAAACAAACAAACAAAAACAAGCTCGAGGGAAATGTAGAGTCTGGCAACTGCAATTTTGCTTTTTTGAATGTTCCTCGATCTGAGGAACAATCTGAAAAGTAGTAGCTCGCCACTTTACGAATATTCCATAAGTTACAGTACATTGAAACGCAGCTTTGCGCCACGAATTTTGACAACCACTAGTGACACAGCCTCGCTCAAGGGCAGCGAGTACTCGGCTACTGAACTCTTCGGCTGATACTCCTCTCCCCGAATCATCCTCATAGCGACTATCAGCAACACAGGCGTTACTCCCGTCGAAATCGCCAAATGATACAAATCTGGAATATTGCTCCCCACTCAAAAGTTCTATAAGAGAGGAAGTTGTAGAGGGAACTCGCTTATTTTAACTACTCCTATTTATGAAGAGATGCCGTGACGGTGTCCATTCTCGCTCTCCTATCACTATTTCTCAAAGGTTTTGCGGAGCCGATTTGGGCCCCTACAGATTTTCGCACATAAACCTGTCCTCAAATCCCACTTGGCCGTGATATATGCGAATCAATTGTGTCCTGGATGAATCTCGTCCGAAAATCCTTTATCAAGAAGAAGTAGAAACCTTTCAAAAATACTTAATGCCATTAAACTATAGACTATATATCCCAGAAGTTTTCAGAACCTTGACTTTACGAGAAAGATCCGAGGGTGGTCGTTTGCATCACATAGTACCGGGGACGAAAGCTGCCGCAATGGAGATCTGTCCTCTTCCCTGCACTTCACCCCCGGCTGGGTAGCGGGCCTCCCATCTCATGTTGCGGTCATTCACGATCATGACTAATTCGTACTCCACCTTGTAATGTCTTCGTGATCTTACGCCTTCTTCTGGCTCCACGGGTTGGATGAGATTGCGCTCTTTGAGGAACGTCATATCGGTCTCAATTACTCCGACGACGGTAGCTCCTACATAAGCAGTTTGTTAGCCCCAAGTCTTACTGGATGTTGCCCCGTTTTCCCTTACGTACCTTTGTTTTTCTCATGAGTCCGTCGATAGTGGGATTCCATTTTTTCATCAGAGACAAGCAGATACTCCTTGCATTCGAAGCGCGTATCTTCTTCAGCATCAAAGATATAAAAGACTTGTATGGGATACTCTTTCTGGTTTGGGATCTCCTCCGTCTATGAAATATGATAAGTAACAGTCCCAAGGCTCCGAGCTGAACGGAGAATAAAGTACTAACTTTCTTAATGAGCCAGAAAATAGTATACTTCAGATACTTTCTGCCGTCCAAGGGTTCGCTATACGGCCGAACTCCCCTGTGAGCGGGGTATACATCCGGTTCATGTTCCTCAGTACACAAGAACCCGTAGCTAGAGCGGCTGATCCGCTCTGGACCGTCTTTCTTATTCAGAGCTCGAAGGACCGCTCCTGAAGAGACAGCAGTTTCGCTGCATTAATTAATTTCCAATAGTAGACATAGCGTTTCTGAGCACTTACGCAGCTTTCGGGACGATTAGTTTCATCTCGTCGTCTTTATAGTTCCGCATCTTCGCGAGTTCTTTCGTTAAGTAAGACCGGAGCGAAGGAGATTCGGCAAAGCCTCCGATGAGAATCACTTTCTAGAGAACGTTAGAATCTTCCGTTCGTTCATTTCTGACGTGGAAGGAGCTTATGGCAAACCTTCACATTTATTCCCTTCGCTTTTGCACCCTCTAGCTGGACTCTCATAAGAACTGCGACCCTCTTCAATAACGGAAGAAATATGGCCTTGAAATCAGCGCTATGTCAAATTGTTAATAAGTCTTTACTGTCTCAATTGGTTTGATCACTAACCTTTCCATCTTAAGTCGATTATTCAAGAATCGCTTCTCAGGATGTGGGTTGGCTCGTAAATCTTGTATGTATACGATCTGTGTTGGAATATTAGATGCGACAACATCAACACCCCTTTTCATTTCATTTTCGAAAGTGAACTCCTGGGAGTCAATAATGCTTTCAATTGTCCGCCCGTTGACTTCGAGGTAGTCCTCGCCCTTGAGCCTAGCACGTAGATGCTCCCGAAACGCTTCATTGAGATAACTTGAACCACAAAGATCACCTGACCCGTTTAGTATATCATGGAGGGATCTTGAAGGAGTTGAAACTTACCTCCCGCTTCGACACCCTCGGCTTTTAGCCTTAGGGGGTAAGATTTATCGACGGTATAGGTTATGGCGTCAACGGTGCCTCCACCAGCATCAATAAGCACAAAGGTCTCCTTAGGCTGCAAAGATTAAAGTTATTAAAGCTTGTAATGGCGAGGCACTTCAACTTACCAACACCACATTCGTGCTTGCAAGCACATATGCCGCGGCTGCTTCGGGTTCCGACACAATGAAAAGATTATCCACGCTGTCATTCTCTACACTGCCAAACCCGGATTCGCTGATAGCTCTTTCCATGTTTCTTTGCATTATCCGGCTGGCCTTTGGTGTCCATATAGGTGGTACACAGAGCACGAACTCAACCGGGCAAGCGTCCGAGAAGTCATGGCCAATAACCAACTCATTTTTGGCATGAGAAAAAAGATACTTGAGGTAATCTGCAATGACGTCCTCTTTTTCTTTGATAATCTTCTTGCGCTTCAGTTCTTTCCAGTGTGGTTCGAGGTCCACTCTGACTTTCTTGATGAGGTCGCTCTCGTCCAAAAGCAGTTTGAACCTTGACATACGTCTATTCTGATTGCGATTAGTGTCTGGGAATCGTAGCTGTTGTTGAATTTCGTAACCCCAGAAAGTATCCTTGTTCTCGTCATCCTCGACATCTCCATCCGTCTCCATATCCACGTCTTCATCTGGATCCTGATTTCTACCATGCGTTTGATCGTCGTCCGAATCATCTATGATAATGATATCGTTTGGTCGATTTCTGGCTCCCAAAAGAGTTTGATCCAGGTACGCCTTCTTTGGATACCAAATTTCGGTAGGCACCTCTTTTCTCTTGTCTAAGAGTCCGAGACGCGGCTCGTCGGGATAGTTGACAATGCTCTGGATTTCATCCCGGTACATATGGGAGTTTAGCTCGTCTTGTGTCCCAGTGTCTCTCAGGAGAGCGAGAAATGACACAGAAGAAAAGGTGGTTCCAAAATCGATGGCAACAATAAAGCGTTTGTGGCTTGCCAGCCCGCCAGGTGATGTCCCAATATCCACCATCTCAACATCCGCCGATGATCCTCGGACAGTGGATCCTCCCCGCAGGGTTTCCGTTGTTAGGGACGCTGTCGAGGCAACCGTCGTTTCCCTCTCGCCGTAAAAGGGCGAGTCGGTATTCATGCTGTGGTTGCTCGCATGCTCTCCGTCCTCGTGTCGATCCAGGCCCAATTCAGCGCGCCATTCGCGACGGAAGGGGCCCAGGTCAGGATTGTCAAGCTCCATTCCTTTGAGATTTGCGGAGGTTTCGATGCTCTGCTATCTGCGGAGGAGTGGGAGGCCAATGAGCAAGCATTTTATACATGACTGGAGCTAGACTAGAGCTGGACTGAAGTGGGGACCGGACTACAGTGCCTCCCACCCCCCGTCTAGTCCTGTTGGTCTCCAAGGATTAAAACACCAATAAGATCTCTCAAAAAGTACGTATCCAAAATCTGATTGAGTGCTATACGAGTGGCAAAATACAAAGGCACCATGGAGGGCACTGTAGACTGAGTGAGTGATGTCGATGGAGCGAGAGCGTTGCGCCACGCTTCAGGCTGCCGCCGCTGCCTGCGCCACTCTCGGCTAGGCAGCCACCTACTGCGGGCGGCCGGCGGCACCCAGCCTTCCGCCAGCCACCTCCTATCTCTCCATCCCAATTGGAACGGTCATTACCTCCGAACCCCATTTCCCTATTTTTACGCCTACCTGCGCTGCGCCGGCGTTTCACTTCCAAGCGAGGAAGGCTAGCGATCTCGGCGCAAAGGCTTAAATTAGATAGGCGCAGCCGCGGGCAAAGAGCTGCGCATCATCGTGTAGATACCCCACCCCCCTCTGCGCAACGGCGACTTTCGTTGCTCGCTGCCACCCAGAACAGCTCGATTTGACCCTCGCCTTTACTTCAACTCTTCGAATCAAGGTGTGCTACCCATGACCTCTCCATGGTCTCGTTCTATGCGTCGCATCATGTCTCTTTGCTATTGTGATTGCACGAAATAATACCGCGTCCGCACAATGGGCAAGAGAAGACAACGCAGGCCGGTTGATCGAAAAGCTGCTCGTTGGGAGGCAGAAGATGACTGGGAATTGCTTGGTTTACTGGATTTGTGCATCAAACATAGACGTGTCTTCCCATTCACCGAGGGAAATGTAGTCGGCCGCTTGCGTTCTGCGACCAGCCCGCAAGATGTTTACACCTGGGATCAGATCAACCGCAGGCTTGGCTACCTATGGTACTATCACGGCAGCTATGACTCCCTACAGAAGGCAGACATATACGTGGAGGGCTCGGCATGTCTGGGCCTCCTTTCAGAAGACGAGCACAGTATGATCAAGTCGAACGTGGAGCGGTTGGAGATGGAACTGAAACTGGTATGCTTGGATCCGTTACTTGAATTCTACCAAGCAAGATTCATGCTAAGCCTGCACCAGAAAAACCTTAGGAAAACGGGTTTGAAGGTTCCCATTACCAAAAAGACTCCTTCTGCCAGCCCCCTTACGATAGATTGGGGCCAAAGCCACACCCCCGATCGCGATACGACCGATAGAGAACGTCTCACGCCAAGAGCGCAAAGACATCAAACACGCGAACTCGCAAAACAATCAAAGTGGAAAAGAGAATCTCCCGATGGTGGTCTCTGCGAAGATGAGACGCCCAGGAAGAAGACCCGGCGAATTAAGAAAGGCGTAAGGCGAGACATCAACTGCAGTATGGAAAAGATTGCTGACTGTTTATGACATGATGGATAGCCTCCAATTATGTATAACCAAAAAGGCAAACAACGCTCCGAAGATCTCGAGAGAGCAACTGAGTGCTCTGTCAAGGAACAACTGACCCTAGAGAAGAACGAACTCGAAGCATGTATGACAAATGAGAAGAACGATACTTCATCAGCCGTATCCACATCGAAAGATGACGGCCCTCACGAACTCACGCCTCTCAGACTGGGAAGCGAAATTCGACGGTTGCAAGGAGATCCAGTTCCTTCCCCGACTACGCTTCAGCGAATCCACAGGGCTGCATTGC
Source organism: Hyaloscypha hepaticicola (assembly GCA_002865625.1). Lineage (NCBI taxonomy): Eukaryota > Fungi > Ascomycota > Leotiomycetes > Helotiales > Hyaloscyphaceae > Hyaloscypha > Hyaloscypha hepaticicola. Next base: position 265,758 of record KZ613478.1, read on the forward strand.
GGAAGAAAGACGAAAAAATCATGGAGCTTCAAGAAACACTTGACGCTAATGAAGAGAAATTTGACGAGTTTCAGACCCAGCTAGACTCTTTTGGGTCAGTTCAAGAATGGCGACAGGAAGGTGCAGAGTCCTTGGAGTTTCTTGTTTCCAATTTGAATCAAGAAATCAGGCACCTGAAAAAGGCGAAGGAGGACAGTCGCAAGATTGGAACCTTCACCAAGCTCGCAGGGAGTTATGGCGCAGCTCGAGAAGAGATGCATATGGAAACGCAGGTCCCAACGATCAGGCGCCTCATGAAGAATATACTTGGCGGTTGCGACGACGATACTACACTCAAATTTCCTGGGCCTATTGCCTCACCTGGCCTCCGCACGCTGCTCTCTTTCGGGTTTGGGTTGGTGTTGGAGGACCAGACGCCTTTGGGACAAGAGCAATTTGAGTTGTTGATATCAAATCGCCCTCCATACTCCATCATTGAAACTTTGATTGAGGCCGCCGTCTGCATATGGGTCTTCGAATCCGACTTTCCGAATTTTGATCAGTTGCCCGGGAGCTTGAGCTTGTTCACGAAGTATAGAGAGCTCATAGCGTCTCAAGGTTAGTTGTCATTATTGCCACCTTAGGTATACTTACCTCTTGATTTCTAACTCCTTACGTGCTCTAGATGGTTCAGTTGCACTGCGTAACGTCGAACTGGCGTCTCACCATGCCTTGATAAACAGCCCACGATTCCACAAACTCATAGACAATGAAGCCGAAGACCTAGCAACTTCTCTCTCCAAAGCTCTAGCTCCATTCTTCGCTAGAAAGGCTGAGGAGTCCGAGGAAAACACTTTCGAGACCTGGGGCGAAGAGGAGAGCGTCTGGAAAGCACGAAAACAGCGACTTACTGCCATATTTAAAAACGCGCTGAAAATGAAGGCGGACTCGCTGCTCACCCCTGAATGGTACGAGCTGGTTTACTACCCGCCTGGCACCGCATTTGACCCAGCAACTATGGACGTCGAGACGATCGATGGTGCGCCTGTTGATCCTCCAGTTGGGGAAGGCCACCGAGTTGAGCACTGTCTACATGTTGCGATTCGAGCGTTCGCCAGAGATCGGGTGAAGGATACGGATCCCGTTTCCAAGGCAACAATCCAGTACAAGAATTTTACGCGGGGAGATGCCACGCAACCTTTAGAGGGTGTGGCACCTACGGTGCTTGCTAAAGCGGTAGTTGTGTTGAGACTGCAAGGGGCGTGAAGACGCGCATTGCGATAGTACTGTTGAGAAAAGGCAGGGAGAATTAGTGTAGGAGTGCGCACATCTACAGGATGTTTAGCAAACGCGTTATAAAGAACTTTGGGAACTTTAATATCTCCTGAACGAGAGTCAACGTGGTAGAGCAGGTTGTTATACTCCTCTAGCATCATTTGAAGGGGCGATTCTTACAAAAGCAATTCTGTTCTAACGTCACTAATATTCCCTCTCCTTCATGTTGGCATAGTGATGTGAAGGAGCTATAATTGGCCCTCTTAATGCTGTCCCTTACCGTGGCATTAACTAAACCAGACCCTTTGACCATTTTGGTTTTTCGTCGTGGCTTCCTCCACCCACTAGGGGGTTGTCAGAATTCGTGGTACAAGGCTGCGTTTTAACATACTATAACATGTAGAAAATCCGTAAAGCGACGAGCCACTACGTTTCCGATTGTTCCTTAGATCAGGGAATATTTAAAAAAGCAAAATGGCAGTTAGCCTCTAAATGTCCCTTGAGTTATAGTATATTAAAAGCCAGTACTGCGTCACGAATTCTGACAATCACTGGTGAGCCATCCCAAGAACTACCTACTAAGCTAGCCCTCTATTCCCTGAAACTCGTCTCAATCTAAAAGTCTCCTCACCAGGTATAATATCTTAAATATCCCACCGCCTACAAATTATAGGATTCTGAGATATTGCTCCCCGCTCAAGAGTTCTCGAAGCGAGGAAGTTATAGGGGGAACTCGCTTATTTCAGCCATCTCCTTTTTCGATGCACGTGTAGTAATTTCAGTACTTCGTGTATACACTTGAGAACAGATCTCTGATTCATTAGACACACTCACCTCATCGACTTTTCTCGGAAAACGCGTGTTTTAAATATATAATCTGGCTTATTCGACCTGAATACTCATATTCTAAGCCCTCTCCCTGGCCTACAGGCCCCCATAGGCCATTTCTAGACACGTCACACTCCTAGAATGGCCCTTCCTATACCCCCTAACCCTGGGCATTCCACCTATTCCCTCGTCCAAGACCTTATCCACCTGGTAAAGGCAGTTAAAGTCCACTCTGCGGATACCCAGCGGGTCTTCTACCCGATCGCAAACCTCTGGGACTCTTACGTATAATCAGACGAGGTCCATAAACTCCCTACCCATCTCCGCAAGCCACTCATAAAGCTCTGTACTGAAATTACAACTATCACAAACAAATACTTCGAGTCCTATATTAAAGGAATCTATAGTAATCCTAGCACTACCCCTCCCCAAGCAGTCCAATCACCTATACCTATACCTATACTTGCCCCTTGCCCTAGTCCCCAAATTATAATCCCCCCCGTCACCTATACTAGTATTACTACTAGTACTATACCTGCCCCCTTGACTAAGTTAGCCCAGCAAAAGCCTATAGTTAAAACAGTCATTACTCGCCCGGATACCCGACTATTCGTCCGTATAGGCCCCTCCCACCCAGTAAGGGCAGTAGACTCCTTCACACTCCTCACTGCTCTTAAGTAAGTCCTTGAAATAGACACCCCTTTACTTAAAGAGGTCCTTGCAATCCCCTCCGGCTATACTCTCTGTACTAGCTCTCCTAAAGACTTAGCTACTTTAATATAACATATAGCCTTAATAGATAACAAGATCTCCGACTACTGTATAGAATACCCGTAATCATGGATTTCATACCGGTTAACGAATATCCTATAGTCTATCAGACTACTTGACCCCCTCCTTCAGGTCCAAAACCATATAATTACAGGCGAGATACTATACTCTACTATTCAAGATATTACTGGCCAGTAGCCTGTCCACTCCACTAAGACCCTTTCTAGTAAAGAGAAAGGTCTCTTTAATACTAGCTGGACAGTACACTTCCTTGCAGACACCCATAAAGCGTTACCAAGGCACTTACAGATCCTAGATATAGTAGTATAGACTCACAAGATCAAAACTAAACTGAAAACAATCCAATATACCCGCTACTACCAGTGACACAATACCCGCACATATGCCCGCCCATAACACTATAATATATATGACTCTTATAACTATAACACGGACTCCTATACCTCGAGCTATAACACTATAGTCCCGCACTAGTATCCTCCAAAGTGCCTATATTACAAAGGGCCTTACCCGGCAGACAAACTATCTTACCCTTTACAGCCTGTCCCTCTTCACCCGAAAACGAAACCAGAGATAGCAGCAATCCTCAAAGCTAACAAGACAGCCCGTAAAAGAGTAATTATAACTATCAATTATATCCACACCCCCATTACGGATATACCTATAGTCTCTTCCGGACCCGTAATACCTATATAGCCCTTTGTAACCGTAATGGCCACAGTCCCTTCCACCCTCCCGGCTTCCCGATTTTTCAATCCGAGATCCCTAAATACTTTCTCCCCTCTTGAAAATAAGAACTAAGCCCTTATTTATAAAATCCTTTATAATCTTATAAGTAAATATAGATAAAGCAGTCACTTTACACGAGATTACTCTCTTACTTATAGCCGATTTACTAATTAATATTATCCTTATATAAGAGTTATATATCTTTATGGACCTTTCACGAAGAATTACTAAGTCCTATTCCCTCTATAAATTATTTATACTTATAGATAATTAGATAATATACTCGCGAGCTATCTCTTATATCCGTAAAGGAGCCGGACTATAAACTATTCAGTTATAATCTTATAAATCTAGAGACTTAGTATTCCTATAAATCCAGACTTGTAATATACTCCCCTTTACAGTTACGAATATTTATAATACCCCTATAGGCACTACGGATATAGGGACTGCGGTGAGAGCTCTCACGGCCTCCTTATAGCATCTCTGGCAGTCCGGCCTTATAGTAAGCGACTTTAATCTCCATTACTCTAACTGGGACTCAGTCCACTATATCCCGTTTGGATAAGTAAAAGTGCTACTAGACTGGTTAGATTCTTATAACTTTATTTATATAGGCCCTGTAGATATTCTCATATATAATTAAGGTAATACACTCGATCTAGTCTTCTTTACTAGTCCCCTTCCAGTCTATATCACCCTGACTAGTCATTTAGACTTAATCTCCAATTACTATTCCCTTCTTATAATAGTCCGCTGGGACTTATATATAAACGAGCCAATAAGATATCTTAGACTTAATACTTTAGATATAGATATCTTCAAAAATATACTTTAGTCTAGTTTAGTCCACTATCCTGTCCTTACAGATATCCCGGATATAGTTAATCTAGATAGTAAAACTTTATAAATTATCCAATTACTCTAGAATATTTACTCGAAAATAGTAAAACGGATAATAGAGTATAATACGGGCCAGTTATAATGGAATTCAGACTATAAGGTAATCGTAAACGAGAACTGTAAGGACCTTATACCAGAATCAGTCTATAAGTTACAAAATGCAGTCCGTAAAGCCAAAAATGAGTATTAGACAATAAAGTTAGATTTAATTACGGACTTTATAGATATCTTCTGGATAACTAAGTGGTACTAGTCAATTGGTATCTATTGGAGTCCTTTATTTAAGGACCCGTTATACTCAAATAACCTACTCGCGAAGTTCACGGAAGAGAAAAGGGAACTACTAGTCACAGAACTACTTACTAGTAAAGTAGAAGCGAGTAATATACTATCCGATATACTTATAATTATTACCTGTTATATAGACTTCCCCTCTATTATAATTAATAATATCTGTAAAGTTATAATAGAAGCCGGTAATATGATTCCTGGAATAGATAAAGTACTAATAGTCATTCTGTAAGTAGTTTGACTATAGATAAATACAAGAGTCATATCCCTCTTCTAATAATATCTACTTCACGGTTACTATTTTATTTATTTCCGGACCGCGATACTCGTAATTATCTCTAAGTCAAATAAAGCAGACCGCTCCTCCTCTCGGTCTTATAGGCCTATAGTCTTATTCTCAATACTAGATAAAGGTCTCGAATGGCTTCTAGTCCATAAGATAACTTGGCTTACAGTCACTTTATAAGTAATAAATAGTCAATAATTTAGTACCCTTCCATTACAGTTATCTATAGACCTTATAATATACCTTATATATAATATTGAAAAAGTTTTAGTATCTGGCTACAAGGCCTCACTACTCACTATGGACATGAAGGGAGCCTTTAATATAGTCTTTCCAGGCCGACTTGCCCTTAGACTCCGCGAATAAGACTGGTCTGATTACCTAGTCCACTGGGTATATTCCTTTACTATACGGCAGACTATAAGGATCCGGCTAGATAGCGAAATAGGTCTAGAGATAGTAATTCAATACGGTTTGTCTCAAGGCTCCCCTATCTTACTAATTCTCTTTATACTATATATAGTCCTACTCTTTTAACTAGGCATACCAGTACACAGATTTGGCTATATAGACAATATTGCCTTATTTACTATTTCCAAGAGTTTATAAGATAATTATAATAACTTATAGGCAGATGTCCAAGAGGCCCTCCAATGGGGACAGGCTGAGGAGATCACCTTTAACCCTAAAAAGTCAGAGCTAATCCACTTTATATAATAATAAACAGACCCACTACCAGCTAGTAGTCCCACTATTACTACTAGCACACACATTATACAAGAAGCCACTGGCCCGTTATATTGACTAGGTATATTCTTTGACAAGAAACTATTATTTAAATTGTATATCCGTATTCTAGCCGCAAAGGCCCTTATAGTTAGTAATGCCCTCTATTCCCTAGATAAGACAACTCGCGGAATATTATTAATCTTCCTATAATAAGCCGTAAAAGCTTATATCCTCAAGAAAGGCTATTTTGTAACTAAGATCTGATAACTAGGTAGGACTAAGATAAAAAACGGATAATATATCTCAAACCGGGTAGACTCTCACTTAGGCCTATTGGAAAAAGTAATATTTATAGATATAAGAGCTATCCTTCCAGTCTATAAGACTATATAAACTGCAACTCTGTATAGAAAAGTACACTTATAGCTGTCAGAGATTGAACTTAATCTTATTATAAGTATATTTACTTTGAGAATAACCCGGCTAGACTCGTAATACTCACTTATAGCCCGTAAAATACAAGTCTTATGGATAAAGATAAGTAATATATACTTTATATATCTCCTACTCTCTCTCCTATAGACAGAACAGGTCAATCCACTCCAAGTCCTCTTGTAGACTATAAGAGAGACTCGCACGGATACTTGTAGAAGGATTAATATCCTATAAGGGCGGATAAAAGTAAAGGCCGTAATAGACTTTCTAGAATTCCTATTACTAATATCCCCTGGTAATATTCAAGTATTCTCTGACGGATCAAAAAGTGAGTCTACGGACAGAGTCACTAGTTACGAGACTGTAATCTACTAATACGGTCTGTAAACTGACTGTAAATCAAAGTCCCTTGGCCCACACGTAGAGGTCTTTGACACAGAAGTAGTAGGCACTCTCGAGAGTGTATATAGTGTGCTCACATTACCGGGAGCCAAACTAGTAACTGACCTATGGGTCTTCTTAGACAATCTAGAAGTGGCCTATCGTCTCCTCTCGCCCTTTATAGACTCGTTATAATAGGTATTCACAGACTTCCAAGAAGTGATATAGTAGTGGCCACTATACTAGTGTCTTCCACACACGCTCCCGGGCACTTTACAGGTCCACTGGATACTAGGATATATTAGTATTCCAGATAATAAAGCAGCCGATCAAGCCGTAAAGGAAGGAGCTACTCTTCCCTCACTCCTATAGGCTATATATATACTCGCCTCCCTTAAGAGGCTCACAAAAGCTAAGGCAGATAACTCTCTTATACAGTTATAGTTTACTATAGTCCCGTAAAGCTACTGTAACCTCGGTATATAATATGTATATAATATAATAGAGCTTGGACTTAAAAGAGGAGTGTTTGGGCGGATACTAGTCTCACGGATATATTATGAGAACTTTGTAATATATCATAACCGCTTCCACTATCACAATACTACATTTAGCTATAATTACGAATAGTTAAAGTCCCTATTATACTTCTTCTTTTATAAGAAAAGTAATATAAACCAACTTGGCCCGAAAGTACTTATAGTAAATAAGATTATATACTTACTAGAGATAATAAAGGATATTACTATTCTGGCAGACTGGATCACGAGTTCACGATTCTTTATAAATACCTGTAAATTATATACTAGACTAGAGGAACCCTCTTAGTCCAGTGTATTACATATACCTATAGTCTTTACCTTTTCTTTCCTTACTTTCCTTACCTCTTTTACACTTATAATGGACGGCAGGAATGGGTAGACCGGGGATAGTGGATTATAGATAGGGGGATTGATTATAACGGGGATAGTAAAATATACCCGTAATAGGGAATGATTACAGATAGTTATAGAATTGTAGAAATATAGTTATATATAAAACAAATTGTAATAGTTAGAAGTAGCTAGAACTGACTATGTGGCCCTTACGGCCTATAGTGTCTTATAGTCCTATGGGCTCCCCTAGGGCAGGGGCCACGTGCCGCTGTCCGCCGGACGTTAAATACAGACACACACACACACACACACACAGATCTCTGATTTCGATATATTAATTAAGGGAAACAAATATTACAGAACCGCATCTTCTATTTCTGATAGAGCTGTCGCAATCTCCTGCAGATCTGGACGCTCCTCAAGGAAAGCCAGAATAGCAAGATCCTCGTTGTTTGCGATGCCAGCAGCTTTCCTTTTCCGTGCTTCAATAAACCGTACCGCTTCCCCAACCTCTTCACTCCACCATAGTCTTGCAGTCTCTTGCGTTTCTCTCGCGTTTCCAACCTTCTCACCACAACTTCCCGTACGACCCCTAGGAAATAATTTCATCCCCTTTCTAACGACAAGCGGAAACCTTCCTCGCCACTCTATCGCCCCAGCTGTACATCTTCTAATAAGAGATCTCAGATAAAGAGGGGTTCTGCGAAACTCTGGGAAACTTTGATCGCACTCTGGCTCTCTGAACGTCTCGGCGGTTGGAACACTATTGACGGAACCGACGCCCTCAAAGAGACACCAAAGAATTTTCCCAAGCATGAAAACTTGCGCTCGCTCTTGTTCTAACGGGTTTAAAATGAGCCATGGCAATCTATGATTGGTGTAATGCCCTTTCACATCTGCCACTGAAGGAGGTTGTCCTAAGATCGCCAAATAGTCATCCAGCAGAGATTTGAATTTCCCATCCAAGACGTCCGGTCGTTCTCTCGCAAGATATTGAATATACTCAATATAATAAACCTCTGGAGGTGACCATGAGTACCAACTACAACGCTGCTCAAAATCGATGAGGAGGATATCCATATCCCGTGCCTCGTTCGAGGCCACCATCAGTATATTCGTCGGTTTGAGATCAGAATAAAAACCAAGTTCGCTCTTGTTTATATGCTGTAAAGCGGAAACTAATTGTTTGGCCCATCTCATTCGATCCCGTAGAGAGAGTGTTTCGCTGCCGTGGGTTCGCCAGAGGACATCGCGTAGTGTGCCCGCTAGATGATACTCCATGATAAAGCCACAAACTCCAACTTTGCCACCAAAAGCACACTTTTTTGTCACGATATAGTGTGGTTTTGGAAGGATGTTTGGATGTCCCTCCATCTCTAGCAAGGCTCTTAGCTCGTCGTAAAGGAACCGTACTTCATCTGTCGTAGACTTGAATACGAAGGTATCGGAAGAAGGTTTGCAGCTAAGACGGACAAGAGTGATAGTCTCCTGGAGTTGAACCACAGTTTCAAGTTGAGAGATATCGATGGATTCAGGCCATCTCGAAGATGGGATTTTCCATTTCTCTTGGAGTTTAGGGATGGAGAGCCATTGCAGCTCGACTTCGTACACTGGAACGAGATGGATGGTCATCTCTCTTATGTCAACAGACATTCGGTCTATAACAATGAATGATCCAAAAGGCATTTCCATATAGACCTTCTTAAAATTTGGCTGGCTGGCAGACCAAACGTCGAGAGCGCGCACCAGATGTCGGCAGATGGGAAGATCTACCAAACGTTCCCGGGCACAAGAGATCGCAACTCCAGAGTTGAAAACATCAGATACCGCTTCTCGATGATATTTCTGCTCTGAGATATAGAGGTCGATTCGTAGCGGCCCTTTCGATCTTGCGAAGTGTGGCAGGGCGAAAAAGCGGGTCCCGTCCGCTCCGCATCCGTGAATGCTCCATTTTGTGTGCTGACCGGCATCAAGGCTGTCGACTCGATTTTTTGGATTCAGGTCAGATTCAAGCCAGGGGGGACTTATGTCGTTTGAATTCTGTTCCGGGAAAAGATCTAACTCGAAGGCAGCTGTGGGATATATGATCGAGCGGAACATATCCACGCAAGGCTCCATAGTGAACGCAGAAATTCAGAGTGGATAGCAATAGCTGCATATAGGCCTCGGAGACGAGAATAAAGAAAGTAGGAGATGGTCTAGTACAATCTTTCACTGATACAGTGTAGTCTAGGAGAAATGTATCTCGGTGGGAAAAGGTTAGGAGCGGAGAAGTATTGTGAAAACCAAAATGTGGGGTTGGTGGGCGTTCAGATTTTGGCGCCAGACATGTGACGATATAGGCTTATCGGACGCTGTTGGTGCTATTTTAAGCTTTCGCCTACCTCTAAAAGGACGACCGTAAGGTCCTGTCTATAGGGAGGGCACGCCGCCCGCAAATCTTACCGACTGTCCATAGTTCGATAAGGCTAACTTTCACGACGCTAAGGCATTGTACAGTCAACGCAGTTAAATACCTTTAGTCTAATGAGGCCACAAAGATTAACACAAAATAGATTTACTCAATAATCATTCTGATTTTATATGAAAACCTCATGTTAAAGATTCTTCGATAAACTAGTTCAGCTGGCTTAAAGAGGGTTGTTTGAAACCATTCGATATGTGGTGTAGTAGTGATACACATAGCACTGTGTTATCAAATACCGTCGGAGAACCCAAAACAATAAACACACTGCCAAGAATCGGCCTTGTGCTGAATCAACGGTCAAGTTTTTGGTCCCAAAAGACCAGAAGGAAATAGGAAAAACCAGAAATTGTTTCACTCACTCTGCCATGCAGTTGGATAACACCTCTATTCCGTCTCTTACGGAGTCAAACGCTCGCGAATGCCGAACTTCAAGACAGGGGTTGGCTGGAAGTTCCAGGTCGGTTTCACTTCAAGATTGTCCTCGAACATTCGACAGTTACCCTCCTGAAGGTACTCAGGCAGATGCCACTTCAAATTCTCATTCCTCAACCACAAGCGAACAAGGTAGCGTTTATCATCTCCACTGTCCACAAATCCATCTCTAGAGTGTAAGATGGTGAAGTTGTTGATAAAAGTCATATCACCAGGCTGAAGAGAGATGCACATTTTGTGCTTCTGAGCAAGAGCTTGGATCGCGAGGAGAGCTTCGAGTTTGCCAGGGGTCATTTCAGGAAGGTCGGTTGAACGGGGCACGCCAGGCATTCCAAGGAGTGGGCGAGTAATGACGTTCATGATGAATTTTCCGTTCTCTTGGTATATGAGGGGACGTGTTTGAGACCCAAACAACTTCCCATGGCTGCCGTTATCGTGTCAGTACTCTTCTATAAAATAAAATAAAAATGAAAAAGACTGTTGTTGCTTTACTTACGTCTCGAAACCCCAAATTGGGCTTGACATGAGATCCAAGAGAACTGGTTTGGTTACAGCTAATTCATTGTAAACTTTCCCTGCCGATGCAAGGTTGTGATTGCCTCCACGGGTTGCGCAGGCTCGTGTGTGCATTGCCAAGATATTTGCAAACATATCGTTGTGGAAGTCCTAGTGTACATTAGCTCCTTGTATCAAAAATTTCTACTATAGACCTACCAGGGCTAAGTTCGAGTGCCTGGTTGAACGATCTTCTTGAGGAGTAGAGCTACCTTTAGCATCGCGAATATGGGCTAATATTTTGAGTCAGAACAACATGAACATCTCGAAGTGCAAGGTCTTTAACGTACCAATGATATTTCCCTCGTCATCCTGCATTCCTCTGGTTTCCCCAATGTAGCTAGATATGCCCAGAAATAAGAGCATATTGTCCTCATGAGAGTATGCAGCTGGATTGAGGCCGCGAATATTCACGAAACCTCGTCCTTCGTGAACCTCCAGTGCGAGATCATGGAGGTGGGCTCCGAGCGTAGGAAGAGGGAAGCTCTCGCAGTTTACTTCACTTCCATCCAAGCCAAGGTCTAATAGGGGTTAGTGCTTGAATAATCTGAATTGAGTGAGGATCTATACCTTTAAAGTGCTTTAAAGCGGCATTGACTTCATCTTTCTCTTGATCGTTGAGCACTCGTGTGTAAGTTGCCTCGTCTACGAACTGAGACCCCTCCCAGACCATTTCAGAATTGAGAAGAATGCTCGTATCATCGTTGAGTGTTTCACCAGAAACAACAGCGTCGTTCTCAAGAGAATTTGGAAGGAGGTCGGGCTTGGAACTCGCTACGGCGACAGGAGAGAGTTCGCGGAACGCAGGAGAGGACCTCCCCATAATGTGATCGACTACCAAAGTCGGACACATTGCGAAAGGTTGAGCTGAGTTTCTTGATGAGAGATAGAAGTAGAGCGCTGGTAGAGTGGTTGTTGGCCGTTGCGACACCTCGAGGGCAACCTAAGGATATGAAATTTGCTTGTGAAGTGATTCGGAAAAGGAGCTGCAATGGGTGAATTTAAATGATTCTGCCAGAGGTGGAAGAGGGATAGATATAGATCTAGTTTACGTATAGCACGGAGTTATCTAGCCGTTATCTGTTTGAGAGGGGATGCTGTTACCAGGACTTGAGAGGTGTGTTAGCCTCGTGCGGGGGTGCCTACTTCCAAAAACAGATTCTCACAGCACCCAACTGTTACAAAGTGTTGGTAGTAGTCTAGACTGCGGTCTGGACCCTCTATACAGACTGTACTACTACTCTCTTGGACTTTCCTAGCTGGGCGACGATGTGCTTCAATTACTCACTAGTGCCGTATTGGTCAACACCACGTCTAGTTTAACTAGAATCAGTGCTTTTTGATCATTGCGCGTCCGACTTCAGCCGAATCCAGGACCTCTCAGTAACCGCAGCGCCCTCCCAGTACTCTTTTTAAGGACAACACCCAGTAACGGCAACGCCCAGTAACGATAACGCCCGGTGCCCATGACGCCCAGTAACCACGACGCCCAGTAACTACGACACCCAGTAAGCACAACGCCCAAAAGATGCAAACGCCATCCCAGCACTCCTAGCACTCGTCCTGAGCTCCCAGTAAGAGCAACACCCAGTACTCGCGACATTTCGAATTGAAGGGTGAAATTTTTCTTACGGCTATCTACAGGCCTTTAGGATAATTCTGTAAGATCGCCTGTAGCATAAGCACCGCACCCAGAACGCCCAGTATTCGCACCGGCCCTTGTTAGTATTTAGAGAATACCCTCAAAAAATTGAGAAAATGGGGAGTAGGGAATAAACGGGTAAGGAATGGAGTGGAGAACCGGGAGCCTCTCGTCAACGCGCCGCCGCAGCAGGCAAAGCGTTATAAGAAAAATTAAAACTTATTTTAAGACTTGAATTAATCGTGAAAATTGTCTTAAGTAAATTTAATAATAGTAAATATAATATAATAAATGAAATGCACACTTTTAACAAGTATCTTCTTATATTAATTATTAATTAAAATGGCCTTTATTAAAAGAATAAGAGCAGATTTGAATTTAAATAATTATAAGCGGAATTGCTTTATAAGGGCTTTATAGTGTAAAAGTCCCTAGCTCGTGCATTACTTCTCTATTTTTAAATCAATTATATTATTTTAAGTTATATAATTGCTTTATATAATTTCACCTCTTCATATTAATAATATACGAGTGATTTAGACTTAATGCATATTAATATAGCGATTAGAATGTAAAGGAGTTATTGTGAGGCTCGCTTGGCTTGAGACTTTGGCTCGAGACACGCTTAAGTACTTACCTTTTTTAAATTTACTAGTATGGTACATGTGCCTGGATCATTCTTGGATCAATGCTCACCAATCTTGCAACGATCCGGGGATCATCGACCATCTTGAGACTACTTCAGTCCAGTAAGAAAGTGATCCAACTGGACTGAAGTTCCACTATTATTAGCCGTAATCCAATATGTTTCGAAACTCCGATCCCCCACTCGGCTGTGCCCCATGGGTGCACCGGCTATTTCAGGAGGGGCTTACGAGTACTTCTTATCACAACCAACAATGCACCATCACCAACAATGCAACATCAGAACCAATGATGCAACATCACCACTAACATGATCATCAGATATCTTCCCCAAACTTGCTCACACTGCAGTGCAGACATTGTTTTCCCCCGTAAAGATGCACCCCCCACCCACACCAGCGCATCAACTGGAAACCCTGGTCCTAAGGATTGGTTTGCATTTATAGACTTTACGTTGTACCACCTTCCGAAACCGGCCCGACCAGCGCCCACGATTTGCATGAAGCAGTCATATCAATTTCTCCAGCATTATACCGTTCATGGTCACGAGCTCTTCTGTGCTTGAGCTAGAGCGGGGCACAGCTTTTTCCAACATCGGGAACAACGTCTGGCGGGGTCCCCAGATCCTGAGATTCCACAAGCCACGAGTCTGTGGACTTGAACAGGTCTATTACTCACTGAGATCACCAAACGCACATGAAACAATTCAATTCTTAGCTTGAAAGTCTCCCAAGTCTTTCGCCTACCATGCGCGTTACTCAGATCCCAGAAAATGCTAGGATGCATTTCTTCTACAGTTCATCAAAGTTGGAGTTAGTAGTACTAGTAGCTACGCTCATATCTGCTGTCATAGCAGGAGCAAGTTCAGTAATCATGCCAGTAAGTCTGCATCTCGCTTAAGCTTCTGATCTCACCTAATATAAGTCTTCAGATCATTTTCAGTCTGTTAGCCAAGACGTTTCTCAGCGAAACAAATGATTCCCGCACCTTCTTCTCCCAGGTTAATCAGCTTTCGATATATTTTGTTTACCTAGGAGTGGCAGCATTTTTCGCAAACTTCACCACGACTGCCGGGTTCATCTACCTAGGGCACAAGATAACACGCAGACTGCGTGAATATTATCTAGCGGCCCTTTTATACCAGAACGCAGCTTTCTTCGATGACTTTGGCCCTGGTGAATGTGCCGCACGTTTGACCAGCCAGACAGATACGGTTGAAAAGGCTATAGCTCAAAAGTCGGCGGAGACGCTGATCGGGATCTTCCGATTTGTTGCCTCCTTTGCGGTTGGCTTCTATTTTTGTTGGAGGCTGACATTGATACTGACTTGGTCCATCTTTGTTGCCTTTTTGGTTATGAAGATCGTTGCACGTGTGACATCTCAGAATGACAAAAGTCGGTTGGACACCGAGACTTCAGCAGCAGCAATATTTGAAGAGAGCTTTACCTCTGTCAGAGACGTTATGGCCTTGGGAGCACAAAATTACCATGTCAATAGATACGCCGAACGACTGAAAAATGCAGAGCGGTTTCAATTCCGTGGCATAACCATTCTTTCCCTTACTCTGGCTTTCACAGTCGGGATCAGTCATCTCGTTATCATGACAACTCTTTGGGCAGGATCGAACTTTATTGCAGACTTGCAAGCAAGCTTCGACGACATTATCACCATTCAACTTATTATTCAAGCAGCAATCGTCGTCATAATCGGTATTATTAGCACTGCCGAAGTCTTTGTGAAAGCTAAGACTACAATCTTCGCAATCTCTTCAATGAAAGCTTCAAATGTATCAACAAGAACTGGAGCCGGCCCACAGCGGATATTTGGTTCCATTTCATTCGAAGATGTTAGATACACGTATCCTTCAAGGCCCACATCGGTGATCTTTGACACTTTAAATCTGGATTTTCCAGCCGGCAAGATGACCGCCCTGGTTGGGCGATCAGGCTCTGGCAAAACCACAGTGCTTGATCTGATCGAGAGGTTTTGCGACCCTACGAGTGGATCCATAATGTTCGATGGAATCGATACAAAAGCCCTCGACATCTATTGGTTGAGACGACGGCTTGGCTTGGTCTCCCAAAGTCCTGTGCTATTTCAAGGGAGTATCTTCGACAACATTTGCCATGGTCTCACCGGAACTCAATTCGAAAAAGCCGACATGGTTACTCAGCAAGGATTGGTTGAGGCGGCAGCTCAATTGTCCTTCTCTCACGATTTCATAATGGCTCTTCCTAATGGATACAATACCCAGGTAGGAGACCATGGTTTACAGCTGTCGGGAGGACAGAAGCAGCGAATTGCAATTGCACGGGCCGTCATTGCAGGTCCAGCAGTACTTTTACTCGATGAAGCAACTTCAGCGTTGGATTCAGGAACCGAAGTGCGAGTTCTTTCGGCGATTAGGTCCCTCAAATGCACCACGATCCTCGTTGCACATCGCCTGACAGCCATAGAAGCGGCAGATAAGATCATCGTTCTGTCCGTGGGGAACAACCCCCAGGAGAGTACTCTCGACGAGCTTTGTCAACGCCAAAACGCCTTTACCGACCTTGGACAGAAAGAGCAAGAAATTACGCCAAGTTCAACAAATCAACGAACGGATGAGCGGGTGCTCGAGAAGGATCATGACGACTTCAAAGCTGAGCGATCCATCAGTGCCGCTAGTTTGAACTACATTTCTACCCCTGAGAAGCAAGATTCGGCCGATCCAGTTCCACCCTCCGCAGTGCTTGGCATATTGGTAAACCAGAATCGAGACCAAAACACGAGAAGCAAACCAAAATCCTCGCTTTGTAGACTGGCCAAATTTCTTTGGAGTCTCCTGAAACACTGCAAAAGGTTCTTGCTATGTGGAATTCTGGCAGCGTTCGTTGCTGGTGTCGAGGAACCAGTTCATGCAGTTCTATTCGCAAAATCCACAGTGTCACTTTCCTTGCCTAGAAGCATGTACCGAGAGTTACTGTCACAGACCCGGCTCTGGGCTTTGATGTATCTTACTCTCGCCATGGTACAATTCTTGGCTTTCGCCACCCAGGGGCTTTGCTTCGGGGTATTGTCTCTCCGCGTCATGCGTCTTGCGAGAGTAGACGCCATGCGATGCCTCTTGCAATCAAGCATAGAGTCCCTTGATCAGATTCCAAATCTCTCCGCCAGTTTGACCTCATTCGTCACGACGGAAACTTCTAGCATGGCTGAGTTGTTGGGAAGCACGCTTGGAATGCTTTTTCTCATCGTTACTACCCTCTTCGTAGCTTTCATTCTCTCCTGCGCCTTTCAGTGGAAACTTGCCCTGGTGTGTTGGACCATTTTCCCGGTCCTCTTCGGTTGCTCCTATCTACGGAATTCCTGCTGGGCGGAATTTCAAAGGAGAAGAAAAGAAGGATATCGAGAAGCTGCAAGCTACGCATCTGAAGCCATCGGTGAAATTCGTACAATAGCTGCCTTAACCAGGGAACAGCATGTTCTAACCATGTACCGCTCATTACTAGTATCTGCAACTAGGGATTTCGTTACTGTGTCGTTCAAAGTGGCGGGTATACAAGGGCTGGTAAGGTCTATTACATACTTTGGCCTAGCTTTGGGTTTCTGGTACGGCGGAACTCTTCTGGGTCGTGGGGATTGCACAGCATTTCAATTTTTTGTAACCTATACTGCAGTAATGTTTGCATCTCAGTCTGCCGGCATGATGTTCTCGATTTCTCAAGATCTAGGAATTGGCACACGAGCCGCCATGGACCTCCTACAGCTTTTCGGCCGGGAACCACTATTGACAAGCCAGGAATCGTTCGAGACTGAATCGCAAAACAGAATCCAGTTTCGCGACGTCTACTTTCAATATCCCAGTCGATCTAGTCCTGCATTGAAAGGCATATCATTTTTCATTGAGCCTGGCGAGCATGTTGCTTTCATAGGCGCCAATGGTGCTGGCAAGAGCACGATTTTATCCTTGTTGGAACGCTTTTACGATCCCCAAAGCGGGATCATCAGCGTACACGGATTTGATATCTCTACTGTTGATGTCGAAAATTATCGCAACACTGTGGCATTAGTGAGCCAGGATGTTGTGCTCTATAATGCAACTATCAAAGAGAATCTGCTACTCGGCGTACATGGCCAGGTTGTGTCTGAGGAGGATCTCCATTCCGCCTGCCAAAAGGCTAACATTTTAAATTTTATCTCCTCACTACCGTAAGATTCCCCAACTTTGTGATTTCAAGCAGGACTGACTACCTTCAGAGACCAATTCGCGACGATGATGGGCACAAAAGGATGTACACTGAGCGGTGGTCAGAGGCAACGTCTAGCTTTTGCCCGGGCGCTCTTACGCAACCCAGGTATTCTACTTCTAGACGAAGTTACTGCCAACCAGGACTCGGAATCTGAATCTCTTATTGTTAAAGCAATCAGAACAGCAGCACCGCGTTGCACAACAATAAGCGTCACACATCGACTGAACACGCTAGATGGAGTTGACCGAATCTACGTCCTAGATCAAGGATCGATTGTTGAATACGGAACTCCAGAACAACTGTCCCGCATGAAAGGAATCTATTATAACATGGCAAAAACTCAAGGGCTGACTGGGTATTCCTGAAATCCCCATTGCGAAGATCCTCTTTGTTTTGATAGTAAAAAATCTTCAACTTAAAGACTATTCCACCTGAAATAATGAGTACCTTGAGTGAGTGAGCCGAGGGTGACTGAAGCGGCGACTTTGATTATCCTTTTATACCATATACTCCCTATGAGCTTGAAGTTGCCTGTTACAAGATATTCATGATAGAAGTAGAACTCCGTTAACAACGCTCAGACATACGTACCTGAATTTCTACATCTACTGGTAAATTCTATTGCCCGCTAATTCCATCAATAAGCTCCCCAGTTTTCACTATCCGCCCTTAACAAAGACTGGCCATTCAATGGTTGTATCAGCTGAGTACATGAGCCCTTGCCTTATAAATCTAAGCAGTGTTCGAGGTGATCTGGTCCACCTCACTCTCTCGCTGGCTGTCCAGTTTTGAGTTCGCGGACGGTGTCTCTGAGGGCCCGCAGGCAATGGAGCTGGTGGAATACTGAAACCCAAACCAGACGGCATTCTCATCTTCGGCAACTGCATGGCCAGGCTGGAGGACGTAGAGATATGGATCTTTGAGAGCGAAATGACCATTTTTGACTATGCAGTGCACAAGTAAGCTTGTTTCGAGGTGACAAAGTAAAGTGGTCAGTCATACCTGGCACTAGCTCATCCCAAACCCTATTCCTTTCTTCGTCATATTGCCCATACTTGCCCATGCTTTTCAGTCAGTTGAAACTCTACAGAACCTTTTAGAACTAGAAATCCACTTATCAATATGTTAACTCTAGATACCTGAAGGTGGGGAACTTACTTGCTGGAAGCATCATTTGAGGGTCCCAGCGACCATTGTGCATAGCTCTTTTCTCGGAAGCAACGTTAGTGCAGAGGCCCCCAGCAATATGAAAAGAATTACGACCCCTCCATAAGACAACATTCTGAAGAGAGAAAATCGATGAGGCCTGGGTGCTACTTGGTAGCTGGTTTCCTCGTCGAGATCCTCATCTCCAAGACGTGCGAATCTTTCTTAGTCTATAGACATTTTGAATGTATGCAATAGAAATAGAGAGTCCCATTAAATCAGAAAGAAGTTTGAAGATACGAATTGTCCCACTTTCAGGTTTCTAGCAACGCCAGTGAAGTAAGAATCGTGCCCATATTTCCCACGCCAAATTTGTAATGCATTAGTGGGTCCACGCTTTGCTCCGGAGTCTACTAGGTCTCCAGATTATATCAAGCATGACTGTTTTTTCCGTCAGGGCTCCACACTGGTGCCGGAGAAACAACGATGAACGCCTTCGAAATGAATTTTCTGAACACGGGACGGTAGAGATAGGCTTTGGTTCCCTCCAAAAAGCGTTCCGGGAACGGATATGGTGCTCCTTTTGTTTTAACGGTGTAAAGGAGGTTTACTTTCATTGTTATATATGTGAGGATGGAGATTTCGATATGTGTTTGGATTGCTATCACAAGGGACAACATTGCGATGCAAGTCACTTAATGGTTGAACTCATTAAGCTAGAGCTTGGTCGGACTGTCTCAAGCAAGTATCATACTGATGCTAGGAGTCCAGCTGGATAAGAAGTCATCGAACTTTGACGTGGCGCAAATAATAAGAGTAATGAAGAGGCTCCACCACAAGTATATAGTATGTTTGGTAATGTTCAAATAAGGTTGATAATAGAATTTTAATGAATATAGCTTGTCTGAATGAAAATTTTGTTAGTGATAAGGGCGTCATGCTATTTGAATAGTAATCTTGATGACTTGATAGGGGACGTCAAAGACGGCGAGGATATCATTGTGGTTCTTCTGAGCTTGATCTACAACAAGTGTGCAACGGAACTCGAGTCAGGTTATTACCGCTGCCAAAGTGAGTTTTATCTGCCAGGGGGCGGTTTGGAGATAGCAAGCTACTCTACAGTTTTGATCTCGTTAATGACAAAAACTGGCCAAATTCAGATTGCCGGGTCGATTTATCCGATTCTGCGGTCAGATGAGGCTTCAATGAAATATTCCCGCCTAGACTCAATGTTGAAGACAATTTGGGATCAAGGCTGTCCCTCAATAATAACCAACATTCGGATCTGCATATTGGGGCAGCTGCCTACACGTGGGGGAAGATTTGCTTCATCAAGGAGCGAGATATTGAATAAACCGCCACCACCTTATTAAGCACCGGAAGAATTTTCACACCCGTCCTCTCCCCAGTGGTTATCAGAATTTATAGCGCAATACTAGCTTTCAATATACTACAGCTCGAAGGACATTTACGAAGTAGAGCCTAACTACCATTTTGCTTTTTTTAAAATGTTCCGTACTGAGTAACAATCTAAAAAGTAGTGGCTCGTCGCTTTACGAATATTCCATAAGTTATAGTATATGAAACGTAGCTTTGCGCTGCGAATGCTGATAACCCCCCGTGCTCTCGCTTCGTACGAATCCCTCCTTTTGTGTAAACAAATGTCTCTAGAAGTGCGCAACTAAAACGAGAAAACCGTTGATAATTGCAATTTTTGTGACAAGATCTCGGCTCTCCTCAAAATCTAGACCTGAATAATATAAAATTGACCTGGGAAAATTTTAGGACTTGATTTCTATGAATTATCAAAACCCTGGCCCCTTGCTCGAGGACTTTTGGGGGTTAGGCTTACGGCAGAACCGAAAAGTAAATAAATTGTGATTGGTTACTAGGAGGAAGAGCAAAAAACAAACTGAGCTCTCTAAGAGGTTGAGGAGAAGGTGGGCAGCGCATGGGCAGAGCAGCGATTATGACTATCCAAGTTGGAGAGAAGGAAGGGTTTGGATTCGATGAGATTATCACTACAATATCAGACGACAATTGAGTCCGTTAAATTCCACTTCCGTCCAGGGACTTAAGCAGTTGCTGCTCTAACCTGGGTCCAGCCTTGAGTCCTGAGCACGAAAGTGATTCAGCTAGCTCACGCACAGGAGGGCTCTTCTAGCTCCCTAGAAAATCGGTTACAGTTTCTATGTTATCTATGTATTGTAATATAAACCACGGTAACGGCTAAGAACTCTGGCACCAGACCCGTAGTCCCCTTACTCCCCATTCTCTACAAATACAGTCGAGCATTATGATCCAGCAGTAAACGCTCAATACCAGGCGCAATCTCTTCCAGCGTCAGATTTACGTACCACTCAGTATCCGGATGAGGATCGAGGTGACGCAGAATGTAGAGTGGAGTACGTCCGTGAAGACGCTGATATGGCGCATGTACTGATAGTAGGGGATTCAACTCAATGCCTCGCTTATCTCCTATATTATTCTCGTCTACTCCTGCTTCTAAAAGAGTTCTAACCCCTGCGATGTCTCTTAGAAAAACAGCGATTTGCAATGGAGTGACCTTAAACCCCTTAGGATCATGATTTGCACCAAGCTCTAGAAGTCGTGGTAAGACGCATGTATCCTCGCACTCTGTCTCAAATGAATGGCCTGGCATATAATAGGGAAGCAAGTCGGTGTAGCAGACAAGCCCGCGTGCTTCGCGTTGAAAGAAATCCAACATCTTCCCGTCAAAGCTGCGGATCTCGGCCAAGAACTCGACGAGATTACACGCAAACTTGCCATCATTTGGGTATTCCAGCCACCCAACATTTAGGTTGATTGAACCGAAGAGAGTTTCTTGGAGGACGCTCATTATATCTAGGTCTTGGATGAAGGATGTTGCCAAACTATAACATTCCATCAGAAGGAGATGAGCCAAGATGCCAGTCTTCGAGTTCTGAGTAGACCCATCCCATCTAACATCCCAGAAATTGGTAATGCAATATGCGGAGAATAGAATCTCGGACCTGCCGTTCGATCCCAATATGGAAAGGGCTTCATGAATGGCGTCAAAGTGGTCCTTGAGAGGATCGAGAAAGCGGAACGCTAATCTAGGATCAACGAGTTCCTCATGGTCTCGCAGCGAACGAACTGAACTGGCGATGCAATACTCCTGGAGGGATGAACTGCTTCCCAGATCCAATGGCGAACCGTCACCCCAATTTTCCGGGTTCTCGATAGGATCTGACGTAATGACATACCCCAGGACGAAATCGAGGATCAACCCGTACGAATCGTTCCGTTTAATGCTGAACCATGACGTAGATGACGATTGGTCTGACTCTAAGAACTCGCGAACGGTGTAGTGAGCGATATTTGCTAAGTGTGATTGATCTTCCTCGCCGTGAGGAAAGGAAACCAAACATCCACAGCTATCCTTGAGAGTCTCAAGATCGTAGAGGGAGTCGTCTGAATTTAGTCGACCTTTACTCAAAGCGATGTACGCATCGATCAAAATCTTAGCAGGGAGCGGAACTGAGCCTTTCCATAAGAAATCATGGAAGCAAACCCAATGAAGTGTATGTCGAACGATTTCTTTTTCCTCGTCGGTAATGTAAGAAAATATCCTTTCGTAAGTCTCGTCCATGTCTTTGGGGAGACTTTTGATTGCTTCTCTGATTTTTAACTGATGATATAGCCGCCGTAAGATATCCAATTGACAGACAGCCCAGCGAAACATTCCCTTAGCTCCAGTTGATAAAGTTGCCTCCACTTCGGTGCGAAGATCTAACGAGCCTGGTCACATAAGTCTGTGTCGCACAGGGCCTTTAGCGAGGAATTTTAAAAATTACACCCCTCATTAAATTATGACTCCTTTAACGCCCCCCCTTCAATTTGACCACCAACCAGGCTTTGAGATCGAGACAGGAGATAAAAAAGCAATACGCGAACTCTATAGCTTTATAAAGAAATCAATCCCAACTCTTATAGATCACTATAAGCTCGGATATATTACAATTTGTCATGTTTTATAATATGACTGCCCCGAGCGTATATACCTTACACGAATAGATCGACTATAATAACTTATTGATACACGAGTCAATAAGATTATCTTATACTTATTAGAGACGTGGGATAATTGTTATCTAGATTGGACATATTTACACGATATACTTGAACTTCCTTATACTCTAGTATACCTTATAAGGTATCTCAAGTAACGAGACTATTTCAAGTGTATAGCTTACTAGAAACCTTATCTCACAGCTATGTAAATTCTTGCCCAATTCCTTTAAGCGATTATATATATATTTTAAATAAAGGAGTGGTTAAAAGTACTCTAATTTAACGAGATCACATTCCTAGTTAAGGATAAGACAATAAAGTAAAAAGTGACAAGGAAGAGAGAGGAAAGAATATACCCGATATATATATAGTACTAGTTTCATTGTGATAATATGATACTTATAAATATGTAAAGTATAATTGGATATAGTTATAAGAGTCCCTTACTATTTATCCGTGATTCTAGTAAGAAGGGAACCTTTAAACAAATAGACTACCTCTTATAAGTACTTGTATTATACCTTAAAGGTATTATAAAAGCCTTTATAACTGTGACCTATCTCCTTCACCTATCCGTCAAGTCCTTATTTATAGAGGACAGTAATTCAGCTCACGGCTATAAGAGTACAAGGAATTGCTATACATAATGGTATATAAAGCACGGTATTATATTAATACTATACCCGTTTACAAGTCCTGATATAAACCCAATTAAGAAGTGTTGAAGGAGGATCAAGCAGGTATTACACAGACAGCATCGCTAGCCGATTACGGAGACTGAGATAGAAGCGATAGTTCTAGAAGAATGGGATAGGATACTACAAGATTGGATAAATGAGCTTGTTTTAAAGCAGGAGCATTGGGTTATTGTATTAATGGAGCGTTAGGGGTGGTCTACTCCTAATTAGAATACAATTCGCGATGTAATTAATTAATGAGGTGTGGGTGTGCCCTGTACGACACAGACTTATGTGACCAGACTCGTAAAGGCCAACGCTTGAACTTAGCTTCGGCCGTTATCTTAGCTGCGACATAGATTCCTATATCTGCCTCCACATAGCAGTTAGACATGGATAGTGACTGAGAGAAGCGGCCCATCTCAAGCTCAATATCCGAGTTCTCGCGACTTGTCGCCAAAAGTTGTATCTTTAAGAAGCGAGGGTCGGTAACTAAAGCATTCAAGACACTTAGGAGATTCTGTCTCGACTGGCTTTCGTCTAATGCATCGATTGCGACATAGACGAGGTCAAAGGAGTCCAGTATCGCGTGCAGGACATCCAATAGAAGTGTTTTGTCAGGCTCCAGACTCTTCGTGTAAACTTTCCAGGCAATCGTCGGGACTACATCTGCTTCTCGAAGTAATTGGCTGACAAGCCACCTGAGGAACGGCACCGACTCATCTTGATTGTGACCGTGGTAACAGTAGTAATAAACACATGTCGTGTGCTTGTCCTCTGCTTTACAGATGCTCAGAGTCTTCTCAATAATATGTGCGGCTAAGATTGTCTTTCCTGCACCAGGTATGCCGTGAATCCACAAGGCACGGGTTCGAATATTTATCCAGTCGTCCCAATCCGAGGTCCTAAATATCCAGTCACCTGTGTTGTCCTCGTAAAGTCCTTTGGCAGCATTGTGAGATAATGACGGATTCGTATCTTGGCACCACTCATATACTTTTCGCTTTTCTGAGGCTGTTAACCGTCAGTCATAAGCCCCACAAGGTGACTGCAGCCCGTTAGGGGGACTTCTCTACCATCTAAAATAATATGCACTTCATTAAGCTGGTATTTCACATTTCGAAATTCAGTCCTATAGAGAGTCATTAAGAAGAGTCCGATCTGATTTGCCGATGTACTCACAGGAGCTGTCCTTGTAAGGCCACGTTTATCGTTGATTTGTGGCACATGATCTCATCAAGCAGCTTTCGGGCCCTGTTTGCGTTGAGAGGCCAGGCCAGGCGAGTCAACGTTGTTTGAATTTTCTGCCTCTTCGCTCCCTTGTGTTCTGGACTGGGCGTTGGAAGTGATGGGAAGAGCTGGTCGAGCTGATTCATAGCAGCTTTACACCCTTCTACGGGTCCATTAGAGCCCCGGAGTCTCCGCAGCGTTGCCGAGTCTCCGGGGTCATCCTCTTTAAGGAAGCGCAAGCTTTCAAATATGACCTTCAGCGAGCCTGTCTCGACAAAAATAAGGCGCAAATCCCTCGGGTAATCTTGTACTGTCTCTGTGAGCCATTTGCAGACGCTGGCGACGCGTTCAGCAAGCTGTATTACTGCGCTAATGCTGTCGGCCATGGAGCAGATTCTTTTAGAAAATTGAATTATGAAGCCTGGGCCACTTGTGCGAGGTAATATTTCGGCGATGAAAGGCTGGGACCGGAGTTCGGGGCGTCAGCTCCTTTGTAGAAAAAATGTGCAAAGGTGCCTTAGCAGAAGCCACACCTCAAGTTTGAGGCGCAGCGCATCTGCAGGCATCCCAGGCGTCCCAGTGAGAGATTTACCTCCAATCGCTTCCTGTTCAAGCAATTTAGGAAGTAATCATGTTTGCCAGGCTCGCATGGACCCGCAATTCTCTGGAGACGAGGCAGATTGTGTCAATGGCCACCCTTGGTTATAGCATAATAGCAGTATAGTAGTAGTCTGCTTTGCTTTAACATAGAGATGAAGTAGGGTAATGACTAGGGAATTCGCTTTAGCCTTACCTCGTTAATTGTCGGCCTCGCGTAACTGCCCGCCTTCGTCGCAAGCTCCTCAGTCGGCGCAAGCGAAATCGCCACCCAAATAATTTATATGGGGATACTATACAAATAACTTTGATAACTGATCTCTACTGCGCACCCACAATTCTTGTCGATACTATAATACTTGCAAACTACATTTTATACACTTAAATGTTCTTATAATACCTCTACGAAAAATCAGAATGTCATTCTGCTTAATAATACTCTCGATATTAACGAAATCGAATAATCCTTTACTTCTAGAGATCCCTCCCTTAAATCCATCATTGTCCTTCCCTTTTCGAATATTAATATTACCGAAAACGTATTTCAAAAAGATTATATATTATATACGAAAATATCCTAGCAATTTTAAAATAAAGATTACAAGAGACTTTAAGATTTCACGAAAAACCTTTATTAATATATTCAAATATATTAGTTAAGAGTCCCGTTAATATAATAATTAAAATAAAGGTCTTATAATTATATAAGAGAAGATAATTAATAACTTTATTCGCTTACAATTATAATATAATATATTAGTCCTTTAATTTATTATTAAATTAATTATTAATAATATTCGAGTATATAATAAACAAGTACTTTTAAATCCTTATTAATTTAATAATTAATAAATAAGTTAAAGTCTTTATAAAATCAAAATGAAATCAATTATAATTATTTGAATTATTATTTATAATAAAAAGGAAATTAATAAATAGTTTAAGAAATCAAGTAAATACTTTAATACTTTTATAAAATTTTAAATCAAGAATAAAAATATTTATAACTTTAATAAAATAAACACTTAATTGGAATACCTTAAAGGAATGAATATAATTATTTTATTAAATATTAAAGAACTCTTTTCACTTAATCTTAAAATTCGCAAATTAATAATAATAAATATAATAATGAGAATTATAAATAAGAAAAAGATTCCTTTTATTATTATTATTCTTAGTTCTTAATATATAAAACTATAATATCGAAATTGTATATTAATTAATAAGGAATTAGTTTTATTATCTCTTATTAATTTTATTAATAATAATTTAATTATTAAATAATTTAAATACTTTATTGAATATTTAAATATTAACTTTGATTTTAATAAATAAATCCTTCTCTTTTATAATAATTGCGATTCTTATTAAATATTTATTTTTATACTTATTATATTTTATAATAAGATTATTATTATTACTTTTCCCGTTTATTTTATTTATTTTATATAATCGTTTAATATTAAAGTATTTAATATTTAAAAGTATTATTAAAATATTATAATTAATAATACTCTTAATAAATTGAATTTTATATATAATATTATCTTTTTCTTTTATGATTTGACCTTTATTTAAAATAAGACTTTTATTATTAAACTTATTTATTATACTTTTAAGGAATCTGGAATAGTTCCTTTAAACATGGAGTAAATAAAGATAAATATATAAAAGTATTATAAGTAAATCACTGAAATCAAGACTCTTATTAACGATTTGAATATTTAATTCCCCTTGATTACGAAAATTAACAAATCCTTAAAGTATATTATTTTCAAAGTAAACTTAAATCCATTTAATAGTCTTATATATTCTTTACTCAAAACGATTATAAGTAACACTTCTTAAACTCTTTATTAAAAGGAGATATTTAAGATATATACGGATAATCTCACGAAGTATTTTCAAGAAATAATAATAAGGAAATTATATACTTGAAAGTATATTCAATCAAGTGAAAGATTACGAGTAAAAGACACTCAAGAAGCAATTAAGAAGAAGGATAAGGAGAGGACTAAAAAAGAGACTTAAATTAAGTAAAAAATACTTGATTTTATTAAGAGAAGGATATAAAGGGAGTTCCATTAAATGGGGATTATTATATAAAAGTATAAGAAATTTAAAAAGTAAATTATTTTAAATAATAATATTCCTTTAAGTAATTTAAACTATAGTATATTCCTTGAGATTATTCCCGATCCTGAAAAGTAATAACTATTCAATTCAGTTTAATTAATAAAATTCCCTTTATTATTATTAATTCTTTTATTATTACTAGTTCCTTTATTACTATCAATTTCATAGGGGAATAACAGTTAGTTAAAAGAGGATTTTGTACTTATAGATTAAGAAGGGAATATTATATTAACTTTTGATATCAAGGACTCTTTTAAAATAAGAGAAGAGCTTATAAAATCACTTTTATTAATAGTCTCATTATTATTGTTTTCGTAAAAATCGATGAGAATTGTAAATATGCAATAGAGATCAGTTATTAAAGTTATTTGTATAGTATCCCTATATAAATTATTTGGGTGGCGATTTCGCTTGTGCCGACTGAGGAGCTTGCGACGAAGGCGGGCAGTTACGCGAGGCCGACAATTACAGCATTATGCATAACTGGTGCGAATCCTGATTTTTAAGCGAGCACTCGATTTGCACGCGGGGTTTAATTCACGATTATTTAATTCTCTCACGACACCACGATTTATTATTGAAAATTAATGAGCTCTTAGAGATCTAAAGTTCCACATAATGCGATTAATTTGAGCTATAGCGCTCCTATTCTAGAGTAGTGCTTATAAAGTTATTGAGAAAACGGTAAAAGCTCGATTTTTGACTTCCGAGACTCCACGCGGCTCCCCGCCCCTTCAATTTTCTAGACTCCCAAGCTTAAAACTTGCTCTTTTCTTAATAACTTTATAAGTACTATTCTAGAATAGAAGCGCTATAGTTCAAATTAATTGCATTGTGTAGAACTTTATTTTACTAAAAGCTTTTATATTTTTAATAATATTTCGTGATATAGTTCACAAATTTGGTCAAAATCACATATGAAGATCGCGGGAAATTCTAAAACAAACCCCCCTCAACTGCTAAAATGGACCCCCCCCTAATTGCTAAAACGGACCCCCCTCTAGAATTGGGACTAGGGTTTAAATAAATGATTCTTATAGTTTAATTTAATACTTTATACCTTAGATAATAAAAAAAAGTATATATAAAGTACCGAATTTTATAGTTTTCTCTCAAAACACGTGATCCCAAAATATATGATTTAATATAGTAATAATTTATAGTAACGGTTATATTACTATTCTCTCTAGTTTCTTAAAGTTCTTTTTTATCTTTCTTATTTTCTTTATCTTCTATAATAAAGTTTACTAAATCCTTATTATTCTCGTTATCCTTACTATTCTTATTATTCGTAATTATAATTTTAATATTATTATTAAACTCTTCTTCTTTTCCCTCTTTCTCTCTATCTAAATCCTTATTAATATTTATATCTTCTTTATTCCACTTTTCTAAATACTCCCGAATATTGGCCGGATTACTAGTATCCTTAATAAAACTCTCTAGTTCCTCCTTACTAATCCCGTGAATTACTCTATCACTTCCAGTAATAATCTAATACTCTAATTTCTCAATAACTAGTATTATATTTTTACTAAAGGCTTTGGAGATTAGTAATACCTTACTAATCTTCTTGATTTCACTTTTATTATAATCATTCTCTCTCTTTCTCTTCTTACTCTTTTTAAGTTAATTATAATAATAGTAAATAGTAATAATACTTATATTCGAATTAGTTTCTAGTAATTTTAAAAGTCTTATATTCTTCTTCTTCTTAATAACTTTGAGTTATACTATTTCTTTATTAAGAATCTTTATTATTTTTATTATATAATTATATCCTTTATCTTAATATCTTTATATATAATTATTCTCGATATTCTGAAATAATCTCTTTTACTTATTTTCAGGAAGTCTATCGAAATCGGTTTATTTCTTTTTGGCTTGGGCCTTAGTATATAAATAGGCCTAATAATCCGAGTTCTGGATAGTAGTAATTACTTCTTTAGATTTAGTTTTAATAGTTTAATACTAGTCGAAGAATAAAGTTATCTTAATTCTAATATAATTAGTATTATTATTAAGAGTTATTATTAAAGGTTAAGAATATACTATTAGTAAAAACGAAATTGAGTTTAATTAAAAGATTATTTTTTTATAAGATTTATAAGGGAGGGTTATTATAAGGTTTAGAAAAAATTCATTTTTAATAATAGTATAATCGAAAAATATTCACTTTTAATAATTGTCTAATTAGAAAAATTCACTTTTACTAAATTTTCGCTTATTTTATATTCACTTTTAGCTTTTCCGCTTTCCATATTACAGTCTTCCTATATTTTATAATCTTACTTTTTTTAATATTTTTCAATTTTCAATAATTATAATTTCTAATCTTATATATTTATAATAATACTATAAAATAATATAAGAATATTGATTTTATTAATTAGATAATTATAATATAAACGAAAAATATCCCGAAGTAATATAAGAATTCTATTATCGAAAAAGTCAAGTTATACTTATTATCTATACTTACTAAAAGAGTTAATAAATAGTAATATAAAAAGAATATATAAGATTAAAAGAATCCTGAAGTATTATATAGAGTGAAGAAACCAATAAAGAAGATTAGAAGAATTAAAGTTAGAAATAAGTTCTAATTCCAGTAATACTAAATAATAATATATTTAATTTCTAAATAGTTTATATATTATAAGAGATTTAATATTACTAGTAAAATCAAGGTTCTAATATATTTTTCTCTAAACTAGTCTTCTAATATATTATATATAAAATTACTAGAATCTTCAGACCAGATTTGAAGTTTTAGACTTCTATAATTATAACTCTTTAAGAATCTATAAAGGCTTTTCTTATTGGTTTTTTCGAAAGTAAATCCTTTTTACTTTTTAAAATAATAGTATATTAATATCTAGATAATAATAAATATATATACTATTTATATAAACTATATTATAATCTAGTAAAAGGATATAATACTAGTAAAGTGATTTTGTAATCAAGTTATAATTATTAGCTATAATTAATATAAGTAATAAAAGGTAAGATTAAGGATTTAGTTATATAGAAATAGAAATGAGAATAATAAGAAAGAATTATAATAATATAAAATAGTAATAGTATAGTATATATTCTTCTCTTTTCAAGTAAAATATTATATAACAAGTTTAAGAATAATCTTATCTTTTACTTTCTCGACTTCTTTACTTATCTCAAAGTAGGCCCCGATTTAATCGGTTTTGAAAGCGATTTGATTAAACTATTCTATTTTATATAAGCTTTTATATTCTTCATATTCCTAATCTTACTATTATCTACTCTCTTATTTATTTTAATATTATATTTCTTTATTACTTTAACTATATCTCGTATTACTTAGTGTTAATAGAAGTTCTTAATAGAGAAATTATAGTTAAAAGGATCTTTAATTCCCTCTATAATAATAATTATATAAATACACTCAAACTCCTTCTTGATTTCTTAATTATAAATATTTATAGAAGTCTTAATACTCTCCTTTAAAATAAACTCTTATTAGTTAATAAACTCGTTTCTTTTTCTTTTAGTATTAAAAGCTCTTTACTATTCAAGATATTCTAGTATATAAGTATTCCAAACCTTTGAAATATATAGAGTCTTCTATTTAATAAATTTCTTTTTATTTTATATATAATCTATTCAAATAATCTTCTCTTTTATAGTCTATATATTATATAGTTTCTAATGAGATTTATAAAGTATAAATATTCTTTTATTTATAATTATTAATATATATCTTTATAATTTTAAATCTTTTATAGAATACTTATAAAGTCCAATGACTTTCCAATAAGTACTATTACTAGTTTCAGTACTCTTCTTTTACTTTACTCTTCACTGATTTCGCTTAAACTTATAGATAAAGTATATAGCTTTAATAGTTTAATAATCATATTAAGTCTTATCTTTTATATACTGAAATAGAGTATATTCTATCTTCTCTCTAATAATAGAAGAGTCTTCCTATAAATCTAATTCTTATTTATTATTAATCCCTTGAACTTTATTTAGTAATTCATGAACTCGCTTTTACTTTTTAAAAGGGATTATATTAATATCTTAATCTAGAATATATTTTCTAAATTCCCTATTTATAATCTTGATTCTTTTATAATATTGGAATAATTCAAAATTAGAATTCTAATTCTTATTTCTATTTTCCGAATTCTTATTAATTTTATCTAAAATTATAATATCTCGAGAGACTAATTTATTAAAAGATCTGAATATAAAGAATATATATAAGGTCCTTGAAAGAGATTTATCCCGGATATTAATCTTAATAATATCTTTAGTTTCCGAATAGGGATTCTGATAATTTCTTAATCGGATAGTATTTTATATATAGTAAGGGTTAATCGGGTCTTCTTCTTAACTTATAAACTATTCGGAATACTATTTATATTATAAATATATAATTATATTCTTTTTATAATTCCAAGTTTATTTAAAGGAATATATAGAATACTTCCAGTAAGGCTTTCCATTTTAGAAAGCAATTTGCTGTACTATTTCCCTAGCTATATACTCAAAAGCACTTTTAATATAATGAATAGAGATTCGGGAACCGTTATAGTATTTCTGCCTTTTAGAAAGTTTAATTAATAATAGGGTAGATAGTTAATACTTGTCTTCTAGAAATTGACAAAGATAATATAATGAATCGAAGTTATTAAATTCTAATAACCGATTATCATTCAATCTCTATCGAATTATATATTTATATGGAATATCTATACTCTTTGTAAAACGACCGGAATATTTATTATCCTTTAGTATAATCTTAACTATTTTCAATTAATTATAAACCAAGTCTAGTCCCACGAATAAAATATATCCTTATAAGAAATCGAATATAGGGAATTCGAAGTGTTACTTTGAGTTAATATACTATCTCCTCTATTCTATATTAAATACTTTGATTTATTATAATATTACTTTATTTATAATATTCCAGGTATATAATAAATTGATATTCTTTGAGTATATATTCTATTTAATAGTACTATAAATCCCTTTAATTCTTAAAGTAGTTTTATTATCCAGATATAAGTACTTATTAATTCAAGTAGTAATAATACAATTCCTGTTCCTTGAAACTAGTTAATTATTTTTAATATATATTATATTCTCTAGATATAAGTTTTATTAATTGTCTTTAAAGTCCTGAATAGTCTCCTTGTACAAATCAATAGTGTTTAAATAAATAATTCGAGTCTAGTTATTTATAAATCCTTTCTATTCCTTGTCTGAGAAGTGAGTTTTATATTTAGTACTGACCGATTTATTAGTATACTAAATGTAAAGTAAATGAGTCTAATCCGGGAATACCTTCTCAAGGGTATTCCTTATAACTTTTGTCTTATTTATTAAGAAAATTCCCTTGAGAATATTCTCTTCAAGTATTTCTTTTAAATACTTAAGACTTTGAATACAATCCTTCTCGTCTTTACTAATAGTAAATTCAAAATAGATATAGAATAATTTTCCAATTATATTAACTCTAATAATTTTAAAAAGGAGTATTTCAGTATTATTAGTATTATAAGTATAGTTAATAATAAGAAATTTATTATAAAGTCTAGTATATTCGAGTAGTTTTGGATATATAAAAAAGATTAAGAATAGATAATTAGAAGTTTCCTTTTCCGATTTATATATAGAATAGTATATTTATTCTTTTTATTCAAGTTTAGAAAGTAGAATTTTGATATTATTCTTATTTCCCTTTTACTAATATCGAAATTAACTAATATAATTATATATATTTTTTATAATTATAAGATCTCTTTCTTTAAAGTTCTTTTTCAAATAGGACTGGATCTGTCTAGATTTATATCTCGAATTATATTACTTTATTAAAGTCTTATATCTTTTCCCTTTTTATTATTCCCGGTATTGAGATAGGTATTTGTCTCTAATTATAAATAAAGATTCGTAATTGTAAAGATAGTAATTAGTAATCTCCTTTATCTCTGGATTCTTTCAAGGTTCCCGGGACTGTAAATCCCAGTCAATTTTATCCTTATTCTTAATATAAATTATAGAGAACTTGTAATTATAGTCCCGAAATCTCCTATTACTCCCTTCTCCCTTCTCCTTCTTATCTATTATTTCAGGTTTTGTATATCTTCGGTTACAGGCCAAAATCGACTTTATTCGGCTACTAGACTTCTTTTTACCAGGAGTAATAGAGAAACCATAGCCCCTGGAAAGTCCTTATTAATTTAGAGCTGATAATATAGTCTCTTATATAGTATATATTTCGGATAGAGATAGGTTATAATTATTAAAAGAGAATAGTCGGTTTTGAGGAGAAGGGTTAATAAAAGAGAATAGTAATATTAGTATAATCAAGGCAGATACTTACTCTATATTCCGTATAATATCTGAATTCTCTAATATATTATTAATAGAGCGAGAAGGAAGTATAGGGGAGACTAGGCCTCTAATCTAATAGATCTATTATTATAATTCGATTTACTCTTTATATAGTTTTTATACTCGAAACTCTTCAAGTTCTCTCTATAAATGTGTATTCTACTCCTTTAGATTATTAATATTAACCGTTTCGATATTATTACTAGACTGGGAAATTCGGTAAAGTATCGGAATCCTGGAGGATTATATAGAATCTATAATTATAGTTTCAGGGAATAGATTATTATCTTTTAAATAATTCCCTGAATTATCTCTTTTTTAATATAAAAAATTTTTCTTACTTGAACTTTTCGATCTATTATTCACTTGAAATTAGTCCTGAAAGGAAGTCCTTATCGAGAATATTATCTCTGATTAGTAATAAGTAATGAGGAGAAGGTAAATCCAATTCAGAAAAGGGGAATATATGAGATTATATATTTTGAGAGAAAACTATAAAATTCGGTATTTTATATATACTTTTTTTTATTATCTAAAGTATAAAGTATTAAATTAAGCTATAAGAATCATTTATTTAAGCTCTAGTCCCAATTCTAGAGGGGGGTCCGTTTTAGTAATTAGGGGAGGGTCCATTTTAGTAGTTAGGGGGGGTCCGTTTTAGAATTTCCCATGCTTTTTTTTATTATCTAAGGTATAAAGTGTTAAATTAAGCTATAAGAATCATTTATTTAAGCCCTAGTCCCAATTCTAGGGGGGGGTCCGTTTTAGTAATTAGGGGGGGGTCCATTTTAGCAGTTGGGGGGGGTCCGTTTTAGAATTTCCCGAAGATCGCGGCATAAAGTGACGGGATTACAGGGGGATGTGTGCTGTAATTTCATTACAGGGCCTACTTTTAGCAGGCTCGTCCACTAAAGAGTCTGGAAATGCCCTATTCTTTTAGGCTTCTGCCTTGAAAATGTGCTGGAAGCCACGAACAAGGGGTCCCACACCTTTTTAGGGCTTGTCCCCTGTAGAAACAGGGGCTGCCTCGCTAAATGAGCCTATTGCTAGCCCTTATAGGGTGTCTCAGCACCATAGTTGCTCTGCCAGCAGCGATAATCCTTGGATGTCTCACAGCGCCTCTTAGCGGCCGTTCAGGGCATAGGGGCTAAGATTACAGGGACTTGTAGTGGACACAATCGCTAAATTCTCTTGTTCCAGAGTGTTGAGGGCTCAAATGCCCTGTAATCCCGTCAACTTATGCCGCGATCTTCGTACAAAATCGCGTTCCAGAACACTCAAACGCCCACTTACCGATTACAGAACAAATACGTAAGCAGAATACAAGCACTTTGGGAGAATTGCAGTTCTATACTTTACAATTATTTTAAGCTATAGACCTCCCATTTTAGAGTTGTGGTTCCCAAGTAATTGATGGGTGGCATAACCGTGAATTGGGCCCCGCGTGCAAATCCAGCGCTCGCTTGTAAATCAGGATTCGCACCAGTTATGCATAACGCTGTAGGGTGCACTATTCAGAAGCTAGTTGCCAAGCCAAGCCATCTTATGATGTGAGTTCACGATCTTGACACTTCCAAACGCGGAGGGATGAGAGTCATGAGACAGTATCTCAGAGGCAGGCCTGAAAACATACAAACCAAAGCTGCAGCCCCAGCCTTTCCCTGTGTGATTTATCGTTCCTTTTGATTTGGCGCAGTCGGATTGGTTGACTAGCCTGAATGGCTTGCATTCGAAACTTTTGTGGCGGCTTCAGCCGCAGCTTTTCAATTCCAGGGGAACAAGCCATAAATTACTCATATCTTTCGAAGACTTTCCTCCCTCCTTGTTGAAGACCATTGCGTGGTTCATTGATCACTTATTGAACAGCATTGTACGTTTACTTTCAGAAAGTCAGGGACCTTCATCACGCGCTGATTGGCATGCTACCAAGGCTTCAGGTTCATTCATCACTGTCACTGCATGTATCAAATGGTCAATATGGCATTCAAATACGACCCCCTTGAACTTGAAGTCGGCTATATTCGACTGTTGACACTACAACCATCGTCAGATCCACTGGCAGACATAGAATGCACCATCGCTCACAATGCTCTCAGCCAAGCAAAGTACACTGCCTTATCTTACACCTGGGGCAGCGCCGAAGAGAAGCAATTCATCACTCTCAATCGCTGCAATTTTGCTGTGACGAAGAACCTTTTCGTCGCCCTCCAGCATTTGCGTAGTGGAAATGAATCTCTTACGCTTTGGATTGATGCCATATGTATCAACCAAGAAGATGTGGACGAACGCACGCACCAAGTCAGGCAGATGGTCGAGATCTATAAAAATGCAACCCAAGTCTTCATCTGGATGGGCGAGGAAATCGAGCACCTGGACGAAGCCATCGACCTCATGAATTGGTGTAAGCAGATGATGAAGCCTGGCGGTTTCGGAGTCGAAGGACTCGTCCATTTCTCGGATAGTGAGTTCCGACGTGACGGATGGGACGCTTTGGTCAAGTTGCTGGAGCGCCCTTGGTGGTCCAGGGTGTGGATTGTCCAGGAAGCTGTTTACGGCAAGGATCCTGTCGTCGTGTGTGGGAAGCATCGCTTTCCTTGGCATCTACTTCAGTTCTTTGGCGAATCGAGGGAAATCTGGAACAAGATTACTTGGATGCTGCTTCAACAGGGGAAAATGTTCTACAGCGGCGAATTCGTGTATGCGTCGGATAGACTGGATTTCATCTGCGCCGTACAAGCAAGTTGTCCCATTGGTTGGCAGTCGCTGAAAGCCCTTCTCTGGGGAGTGAGGGCATCGGAATCAACGGATCCTCGTGACAAGGTTTTTGCGATGTTGAGCATTCTCAAAGAGGACTTTCAGCTCTGCAAGGTAGATTACCGGAAGTCGGTGGGCCAAGTCTATGTTGAGGCTGCGGCGGGAATCTTGAAATACACAGACAGTCTTCATTTCCTCTCGTGGACCCACAACTCTGTAGGCACAGCCGGTGTCCTCTACGAAGCTCCCCTGCCGGTCCCGAGTGTCGTTTTTGGTCGTCCAGCGAGTCGTCCTGTTGAGTTACCCAGTTGGACGCCTTCTTGGTCTTCTGCAGAAAAGGAACTTCTCGAGCTGCAATCGTTTAACGAAGCGGGATACACAAAGGAATCCATGCAGAAAGTTGGCGAGCAAATTGAAGAGCACGAGTACACACTGGCGGTAGCAGATGCCATGAAAAAGGCCCTTGATGCACATCAGAAAGACAAAGGTTCCGACCCGGCAAGTTTGATAAAAAGCCTTCAACAAATTAGACAATATGGCCCGAAACAAAAGCAGCGCCCTCGGTATCGAGACGAAGCTTCTTTCATGCTCGATATTCAAAACAGAGCACACTTTATCAATACAGCAAACAAAGGTACCGCATGGAAAACCCTTTTCGCTACTTCCGACACCCGCAGCTCCCGCAAAAGAATCTACTCGGCAACTGGAAATTCTCTTCCTTGTGCAAATTGCATCGTTGAGAGGGGGATTCTCAGGGTTTTTGGGGCAGCCGTTGACATTCTCGAAGACGTGAGCCCACCGTGCACTAGAGCATTCCCACTTGATGGGCCTCCATTCGCCTGGACAAGAACAGTCCTTGCAAAAAGACTCGGTCTGCCAGTTTCATCCCAAGAAGCACTGAACCCCGATTCTGATTCCGAATCTGATGACGAGACTTCGAGGTCGCTTGAATTTGAGCCTCTGTTTTGGAGAATCATACTAGCGGATCAATGGCAGGGAGTGCGGTTGAAGAAAGGCAATGTCGTTGAGATCCCAGGAGTCGGTACTATTCCGCCAACAAGTTCTTTCGCCATGGACGTTGGCGATCCCAAAGAACATATCCATCGTATTGTGAAGGAGCTGTTCGAGGTTAAGAGCGCGGTAGCGTCCTCTGAAAGCCAGGCTGCGTTCAAATGGCGCTCACTTTTCACATTAAAAAAGAGCATTGGTCTCTCGCCAATTGACGGCCGTAAAGGGGACATAGTATTTGCAATATTTGGTTGCGATGTTCCTTTTCTCGTTAGGAAAACTGAGAAAGGCTACTTGTTCCTCGGTGAATGGTGAGTAGGCCTAATTTATAGTGCTGCTGGATTTGCTAACATACGAAAGCTATCTCCATGGATTCATGGACGGCCGCATAATGCGAGCGTTGGGTCGCGGCGCTTTGAAGCCGGAAATTTTGGATCTGGTGTAAATGCCGCGACCTCCTAGGTTGTGCCTTTCCGTTGTTGAGATGGCCACGTAGAAGTGAAGTTGGATAATGAAAGAATTTTCACGACCTTGAGAAGAAAAAAAATATCTGTGTAGTCATCTCGGCGATATCAAGTGGGGAGGTAAGTGCGGGAAGTTACTCGTGGCGAACGGGCTGAAAGGGGGCCAGTACCTACGGCATGCAGAATGCTAGTGCTGATGTATGGGGCTCGGAAGGTGTTGCCGATAGGGGGAGTGTGACCTTCAGCGTTGCCATGATTTAATAGTCTAATGCTTTTTCCTACTTATGTGAAGATTCCAGAGTGGTCTGGGAAGCTAAAGCGATTTCCAATGACGGACGTTTTTGAGGCTAGAAAGATGGGGAGGTGAGAAAAGGAAGCTAGATGCGCGGTGGAAGACTTTCTAAAGAGACCATAAGTAGGCCTAAGCGAGCATTGGTCTTGAAATTGGTTTTATCCACTTGAAAGGTGAACCCTAGGCAAGTAAGTAATAGAATTTTTGCTATTCGGGTCCGAGTTAGAATATGAACTTCGATCTCTTAGATCATGCTGCTTGCTTCAATTTCTCGAAATTTCAAGTTGCGGAGGTTGCTGAGAATATCAAAACGAAAAGCATTGTTCTCACTTTAGAGTCTACAAGACATGGAAGCGGAGGTGCTGTTAGATTTGACCCCATTCCTATTTCCTATCCTTATTTCCTCTGTCTACGATAGTCCCATGTGCTGTTTCTCTGCGGTTGATATCCCTACTTACAGGCCGCCTTGCTTTCACTGACATAGAAGTGCTTAGCTGGTAACAGGTTTGAAGCGAGGAGCTCATTCTTTGTCATCTCCATTGCCCTCCTGAACATAGCCAGTGGAATCCCATCGCTGAAGCGGTCAACGAAACCTTTGTTGGTCCAAACCAGTGCCCAAGCGCCTACCTCAAATAATTTGTTGTTACCGTCACCATAGGTCCATGCAATCTTTGCAAAAGTTTCGAAGTCCGTGCAATCTTCCCATGTGTCGATGCGGGAGCAAATTTCGTGAATACCATGCATAATCTGATTCTGCAGCTTTGGAATCAGGAAGCGGTCTGCAAGAATCCATGCTCGGGCTAATGTGCTGAGTATGAGTTCGTTGTCACCAGAAATCATAATCTTCTGACTGTAAAGCCAGTTAACCACGACTCCAAATGCAACAACATCTGCAGAGATCCTCATTTCTTGCGTTTGGCCCTCCTTGAAATTTCCATTAAAAGCAGCCTTGAAAAATGGCGAATAGTAGCAGATGAACTCTTTGTGAATGATATATTTCATGGGATTCTCGGCGCTCGCAGTGTTCTTCGTTGTTCGAGTTGTCCGTGAGGTATTGCTAGAGACTTCGGCGTGGCCAGTGGGTTTTGCTTCAGGCGGTGTTATGTAGATAGTGACGACGGCTTGAGGCTTGCTAGTATACGTATTTAGTATCAAGTCCTCATGACAAAGGTGAGGATATTCAAACCAGAGGTTTGGAGGCTGAGCCTTTGGTTTAGGAGAAGACTTCAGAGGCATTGCTTTGAAGGATGACTTCTAATGGCCTGTCAGTGGTGCTCTTGTGTCAATGGCTTCATTGGACCTACTAGTTTTGTGCAGTGGCTTATTTGGTTTGGGTTGATTGGGTTGAGAAGAAACTCAGCGGAGTTGAGGTTTCGAAGAAGACATAACTTCGTTTCGCAAGAAGTAACCGTAAAGTCTTTTAGAGCACACAGTGAATTGAAAAGAATTTATAATGAAGGGTGACGCGAAAAATCAGCGCCTCTCACATGCAAATACAACACTTCAAAATATTAGACTTCCAACATGAAGAACTATTAGAAAGAGTAAGCCACATATATATATATATATATATTAGAGTCTTTCGATGCTAAATCAAACAAAGTTAGATGTGACTGCATAATTCTCCCACGGTCCAGGCATTCCTGACCCAGTCAGTCAATTACGCCAGGTGCTAATTTCTTTAGTTATATCTTAACTTGAATGAAACACTAAAAGGACTTATTTGCGCCCCTCTTTTTTAAACCTGACTAGAGCTTTCATATACTTTTACCTCGAGTAATATTTCAGTTAAATGAAATATAGCCCTCCACTTGGTGTTCTCAATGCGTGGCCAAGAGACGTTATTCCTCTTAGCGGCATAGCAAGGCAAGAATAACACTGACTTCACTAGTATTTTACCTAATTTCTCCCCGGTCTCAACGGGGGGTTGTAGACAGGGAAAGTATAAAAGAATTAATTTAGAACTTTATGTGTTTTGTCACAGTGTTCTCCATTCGCTAAATTATATTATATGCGAAATTTAGTTATTTTAAGGTCTCTCGAGTATATATGAGTTACTTTGAAGCCGTCATTACCCAGAACAATACACTGAGAAATTGAAACAAATTCATTAGAATCCTTCAAACTATTTAAGCAATACGGTATAGGGGTTATCATGGAACTCGGCCCAAGCTATCTTTCTTACATTTCAGATTCTAAAATAGCTTTTCTCAGTGGTCGCAGACTATCGCCAAAAAAAAATGGGGCAAAAAGACCTGACTGTAACCTGACTGTAACAGGGTTTGTGTCTGAGTCAAAGGCTTATATCTGTACGCAAATCCTCTTGATTCTGAGATAACTTTGCTCACAAGTACGAGAGAAGAGAGTATTCGAAAGGCATACTTTACTTATCCCATATCAAGAAATTTCGCTCGTGTTCATATATGACCGACTCCATGTAAGTCCTTTTCATGCTACTATCTCCCCAGGCAAGCCTTCCCTCAATTATCACTCAATTTCTTCCCCTCGCCCGAAAAGGGCACAAATTCCTTCTTTTTAGCCTCGGCTTGTGCTGGTAGCGGCTCTGCTATCATTAGCCTGCATGAATATGACCTGGAAATAGAAGCGACTTACTTATCACCCTGCTGTCTTTAAGGCGATAACCATCGCTAGAAAATGGACGCACATTCGAATAGCCAGTGCGCTCGACCTTATTGTCCTTGATGGTAGCGGACTCTTGAGGCATTTCTGAAGTCTTCTGCGAGGATTGATTAAAATTGTATTGGAATGCGTTACTGCACTAGGACCTGTGTGTGTGAGAGAGATCAAGAAGTTTAAGGGTGCGGGCACTAGGGAGGGCAGATTATTAGGGATTTGTGGGGTCGTGTTCAAGGTAGAAGGGCGTTACACAGCTAAGAAAGTACGTAGAAAAAAACGCTCTATCAGTTGCTTAGTATGCTCGCCTCACTTTCAAAGTTGCATTTTGCAGTTCAGTCATCCATACACAGAGTGCCACATGTGTGTGAGATGGATTTAGTCTTCTGCGGCACAGTTACAACAGAGGTCCTGATGATGCACCACTGCCTCGCCAGATGAAATTCCATTGGCGAAACCGTGATACCCGGTTGCCAATTACCTGTTACACTTGAGATTTCCTCCAACCAATTATGCGGGGCTTGCATCACTACCACCGCTCAAGGGAATTCGTTCGCCTCACTTGTTCACAAGGGTTATCCGATAGGCTACAACCATCGAAGCGAACTCGATCAGCATATTATATTGTCCAATTTCTTGATTCTACATATCTGATTAGCCACCACGGTATATTTGACCAGCCTATCAGATACTGTAACAGGTCACTGTTTGACGTGATAGTCTGGGACATATAGAATAGATACCGCTCTTGAAGTCCTATCAAGTAAGGGTGAGGGAAAGGCAACGCGGGCCTCTGAAAGAGAGTGTATAGCAGCTCTTTCCACAGGAGCAGAGCTTGGAGAGACTATGAAAGAAATGAAAGAGCGGTTGGGGTAAATATACCTTTGAGCTATCACAGCTTCTTCTCCACCTCCACAAAAAACCAGGATTTCTGGTATCTTATATAATTTATCACTTATCCTAGCTGAGGCTCGTGCTGATATTCAAGTTGACAGCTCAGCTGTTTCTTTATCCTGATCTGATCCCAAATACCAAGTACCTAGACCATTTACTGTACCCTGAATTACCCTGACATATTTATGCGAAATACTTATTTCCCCGCCAAGCCCATAGTTGAACCAGATGAACCAATACACAATGAATAATAGTTTAGGATAGAAGTAAGATCTTATCAAGATATGGCAGTTGTCAAATTGACTAGCTTTCAGTAATCAAAGGTGTAGTGGTGCAAGCATGGAACTTTTCCAAGCCGTTAACGTTTCCCCTTCAAACCTCCAACCTCACAACCAACTTTTACAAGCACAGGCTACTATTCTGTAAATACCTTGCACGAAAACAATACAGCACATTCAAGCCATAACTGTACGGCAGGCTTGCACCCTGCCTCTTCGATTCCATTCTCGTTTAATTTACTATGTACACTCTCTCCCCCTCTCCCCCCCCCCCCCTAAAATCTCAAGTATCCGAGAATCTGATCCCAACGAGCTGATATCAACCCATGCATCAAGACCTCCATTTTTCTCCTCCCTCTCCCCCGACCTCCCTCATCCCTCCCTTAAATCAAAGTTACGTTTTGGAAAACCTTCGAACTTTGCAAGCAAGCCACTTTTCCCAAATTCATTTTCAACACCAAATCCATGAAGAGAGCACGACCACCGAATGCAAAAAAGCAAGAAAAGCAAACAAAGAGCCACGCATGCATATTAGTCACCACCATGCTTCCCACCCGTTCGCTCCGCCATTAACTTTCTGCGTTCTTTGTCTTTGTCTATGCGGGTAGTTAGTATGAGTATGGTAGACGAGGGAGATGAAATGGATAATCGATGGAAGGAAGAAAGGGAGGGGAAGGGAGAGGGAACATACTGCCATCATACACAAGGAACTCATGAAGCGCACTCCCAGCCGGTACCATCGGCAACACCGGAACCTTCTTATCCGTGACGACCTCGAGGAAAGCCGGGCCCTTACTCTCAATCAACCAGGTCAACGCATCCTTGACATCCTCTGGCTTTACGCATCGCCGGGCTTGGATACCCATCGCATCGGCCAGCTTCATGAAATCCGGGTTCTCGGAGTGCGTGTGCGCGTATCGGTCTTCGTAGAAGATGTTTTGCCATTGGGTGACCATGCCCTGCTCCTCGTTGTTCAAGACGATGATCTTGACGCCGATGTTGAACTGCTTGGCAGTTGACATTTCGGTGAGGGTCATGTTGAAGGAGGCGTCGCCGTCGATGTCGATGACGA
Source organism: Hyaloscypha hepaticicola (assembly GCA_002865625.1). NCBI lineage: Eukaryota > Fungi > Ascomycota > Leotiomycetes > Helotiales > Hyaloscyphaceae > Hyaloscypha > Hyaloscypha hepaticicola. Next base: position 308,862 of record KZ613478.1, read on the forward strand.
GGGCATCAGGCCTGGCTACCTTGACACCAATGGCGGCAGGAAGACCGAAACCCATGGTTCCAAGACCGCCAGATGTGACCATTGTTCTCGGATGTCTCCAGCGGAAATGTTGTGCTGCCCACATTTGATGTTGGCCTACACCTGTTGTGATGATAGTATTTTCTTTTCGGTCAGCGGTCAGGTTTGAGAGCTCTTCGATGAGAGTTTGGGGCTTGATGAGACCACCACGTGCTGCCTTTTCATAGTCATTGAGTGGGAACTTTTTCTTCCAGAAGTTGATCTGGTCGAACCACTCTTTTCGATCCGCCATACTTCGGTTCTCGATGAGGGGGTTGAGGAGAGCAAGGTTGTCAACTACATCGCCTTCTACGGCTTCAGTTGCTTGAACGACCTTGTTGATGTTCTTGGGCATGATCTCGAAGTGAACAATACCTCCTCGACCTTCTGCAGCCGCAGCCTTGGCTTGTGGGGCGAATTTAGCGATGGCGCCAGTAACGCGATCATCGAAACGTGCGCCAAGAGCAATGATGAGATCTGCCTCTTGCATAGCCAAATTGGCATATGCTGATCCGTGCATTCCAAGCATATTTAATGACTTTGGATCAAGCTCATCAAAGCCACCAAGACCTTGGAGAGTTGTTGTAACGGGGATCGAGGCTTTATCGGCGAGTTCCTTGAGGAGTTTAGGACCTTCTGGAAGAGAAATGATACCCTGTCCTGCGTAGATGACCGGCTTCTTGGCAATATTGACCAAGCGAGCTACACGGTTGATGGTAGCGGTGAGCTGCCTCTTCAAAACCTCCTGTGCTGCTTTCGATGCTTGGCTAGGAAGAACTGGGATAGTGCTGCTCATTGGAATGGCTTTTCTTAAAACGGCAGCCGTGACATCCTTTGGCAGATCCACCAAGACGGGTCCGGGCCTGCCAGACGTCGCAATCTCGAAAGCCTCATTAATTCGCTTTGGAAGCTCCGCCACATTCTTGACCATCACGTTCCACTTTGTGCATGCTCTCGAGATACCAATAACATCGGCCTCTTGAAAAGCATCACTGCCAATGGCTGATGTTACGACCTGGCCGGTGAAAACAACCATCGGAGTTCCATCTGAGAGGGCATCTTGCATCGGTGTAATAACGTTTGTCGCACCAGGTCCTGAGGTCACAAGGACAACGCCAGGTTTTCCACTAGCCCTCGCATATCCTTGGGCCATGTGTCCAGCGCCTTGTTCATGTTTGGGTAGAATAAACTCGAAGTGTTTTGAATTGTAAATAGCATCGAATACGGGGAGGATGGCACCGCCAGGATAACCGACTGCGATGAGGGGTCAGGAACATCAATTAATTGAAACCCAAAGAACACTCACAGATATGCTTGACACCTTGCCTAAGCATCATTTCATGAAAGATCTCTCCTCCAGTCTTCCCGATGAAGCTGTGTGCCCGGTCAGTATGAGGATTGAAGGGTGGCGGTGACTCAGAACGTACGATTCGTCCATCTCCATATGTCGGCCATGTCGAGCAGGCTCTAAAGGATTTTCTCGTTTTTGTGTTGTAGCATTGAAGGCAGGACTGGGACTTTCTCTTGTTTTTCTGTGCAATTGTCAATATATTGTGAGTCACATCGAGGGTAGAGCTTACGATGAGGGGACAGCTGAAGCGGTCGCAACAGTTGCCTGTGTTCTTTTACCTGCTGGGTCTTTTCGTACCAATGCGATGTTTGCCGCCGCTGGTGAAGTTGAGAAGGATTTCGTATTACATCTTGACCTCAAGGCGCGGACAGCGTTCCTCGCAGGATATGATCGAAGCATCTTGGGCGGCGTCGGAGCGGAGAAGAGGAGAAGAGAGCGGCGAAGGAGAGTGATGCCTCGAATGGCTCAACTCAGCTCTGTATGAAGTCGGCCGTAGTACAAGCAGGACGTTAATAGTTCCTTGCCTTAGAGTCTAGGCGGACTGTAGATTGTGGGGAGGTTGATCGCGAGGATGAATCACAATCACAGTCACAAGTCACCTTCAAAGTCTTGGGAAATGTTTGTTCCGCTAGCGAAAATCGGAGCGTGCAGGATGTGGGGAAGAAAAGCCGGGGACCAACCGATCACCCAGTCAGCGGCCGAAGAAAGCTACGTTGGCCTGATTCGCTGCGACGAGAACAGCCAGCCTTTCCCCCTTGCCTCGGTCTCCCAGTCAGTCACCAACCTTTGCATCGTCAGCCTTGTCCCCAAGGCCAATGGTCTAGAAAAAGCAAAGCCAAGCCCACTCCTTTTGCTTCTCACCTTCCACATCAACGCTCCTTGCATTGTCCTACCCAAAGACCGGGAAAAAGGTAACCCTCATCAGCAAGCGCGCCAATCAAATGCAGTCAAATCCGCCCCTCGGCCCTCCGTGGACGGGGATGGCGGGGCAACACGCAGGAACCGTTCCTCAACAGTCACGCGATGAATGAGAATCCTCCCTCAGCAGCTGCTGGATAAATACTCAATCCATTCCACATCACATCCATCTCCTCTTCTCTGATCGTACTCGATATCCGCGAGCGTTGCTGCATAGGAACACGCAACCTTTACCTCTTACCCCACTATCCATTGAATCACCAACACAATGGCAGGAACAGTTCCCGTTGCGAAGTCTCTGAAAGACATATACACAGAAGATGCGTTACCTACACAAATAGAGAGATGGGAGAAGCTTCTGAGGCAATTCGAGACCAATTACGGCCACAGCCCACAATTCGTCTCTCGGTCACCAGGCAGAGTCAACATCATCGGCGAACACATCGACTACTCCCTCTACTCCGTCCTACCAGCAGCCATCACCGCAGACGTGATTCTCTCTGTTTCCGTAGTCGACAACACATCTGCCGATTCCTACAAGATCAAAGTCTCCAACGTCCAGTCCTCGCGATTCCCCTCTTACGAATTCGACATTCCCTACAACTCGGTAGAAATTGACGCGACGGTACACGAATGGACCAATTATTTCAAATCGGGTCTGCGTGGGGCAGTAGAGCTTCTGCAGAAGAAGCACGGCGCAGATTTCAAGCCCAAGAGCATGGAAATACTGATGGATGGCACGGTACCCGCAGGAGGTGGGCTCAGCAGTTCTGCAGCTTTTGTCAGTGCATCTGCTTTGGCAGTCATGTATGCGAACGGCGAGAAGGCAGTAGACAAGACGGAACTGACAGAGCTCGCCATCGTCAGTGAACGCGCTGTAGGTGTCAATTCAGGAGGAATGGATCAATCTGCCTCCGTTTTCTCTCTCCGTGGCTCTGCCCTGCTGGTGTCCTTCGTTCCAACCCTCACAGCCCGACCCATCCAATTCCCAAAAACGAACCCCGAACTCAATTTCGTTATCGCACAAAGCTTCGTGGTATCAGATAAACAAGTCACAGCGCCCGTATGCTACAATCTCCGCGTTGTAGAGTGCACTCTCGCAGCCGAATACCTCAACGCCGTCCTAAACAAGAAAGGAACCCACCTTCCACCGGACTCCGGACCCCTGGGCGTCTCCCTCCGCGGCTTCCACACAAACTACTTCTCCGATTCCCCCCTCCCCTTCGAAGACCAACTCAAGGAACTCATCACCCTAACCAAATCAACCCTAACCCAAACCGACGGCTACACTCGCGAAGAAATCGCCACAGTGCTAAAAATGACCGTCCCAGAGCTCAACAAACGCTTCACATCCACAGTCCCCATCCGCGCCGAAAAATTCAAACTCTGCCAACGCGCCCTCCACGTCTTCTCCGAAGCCCTACGCGTGCTACAATTCCTCTCCCTCCTCGAACACCCCTCCTCCCTCCTCCCCACCTCCACCTCCACCTCCACCTCCACCTCAACCTCAACCGAGACTTTCAACCGCGCCCTCGGCGACCTAATGAACCAAACCCAAGATAGCTGTAGAGAAGACTACGAATGCAGTTGTCCTGAACTCGATGAATTATGTAGGATTGCGAGGGAGGCGGGAGCTTATGGGTCGAGATTAACGGGCGCGGGATGGGGGGGTTGTAGTGTGCATCTTGTGCCGGGGGATAAAGTCCAGGCGGTGAAAGAGGCGTGGGAGAGGGAGTATTATGGGAAGAGAGAGTTGAGTGAGGAGCAGAGGGAGGCGGCGGTTGTAGTTTCTAGGCCGGGGGGTGGGAGTGCGGTGTTTGTTGTTGAGGGGGAGGGGGTGTTGTAGTTACGTATAGTGGCATCTCTCGGCAAGTGTAGTTGGGTTAAATGAAAAAATAAGAGGGGAGCGTGAATGAGAGATAGTCTCGTTGCGAATTGCGCTTTGTGAGTTTCTAGAAGGTTAGAGAGAAAAAATCGTGACCCAAAGTCAGACTGGCCAAATAACAAAATCATCACAGCTTATTAAGTTGTATCAACGCCCCACTGGAGGAGCAAACAATTATACTTCACCTATCTAATACATACCGATGGTTTCGAAACATCTGCCTAGGAGGGTTCAAGCAGTGCAGATTTTACACAAGATTAACAAGATAGATGATTTAAGTTTTATTTAAGTAAGTACTCTTACGTATTTCTAGGCGAACCCCCTTTTCAGCCCGGATTCCGATAAGTATAATATGAGAGATAGTCAGAACGCTTTATAAGTATAATATCTCATAAACATAACGCCCTTTTAGTACTTAAAATAACTTATAATATCACTTGTAAAATACTTATTACACTTAGCACGCCTCGTACTCGCGCTTACCCTAGTTGAGAAAGTCACGAAGTTACACGAGACCTTAAATCGTAAATATTTTAAATTTATAAGTATAAATATAAAAGATTTTATATTAAGTTATTATAGAAATAAAGTCTTTAAAATTTAATTCTCTTAAAAGTAAAATAACTTGGATTTAAATAATTAAGGTCGGTTCCCTCGCACTTGTGTACTTGATGTGAAAGACGCTAATAGTAATGTACTACGCAAGTGCTCAAGCAGTGAGTGAAGTGTGTATAGCGATGTCTGTTCGTTAAAGCTTTATATTCCCTAAAAACGAAGACTAATCGATAACTCCTTATTCCCAGTTCCTGTAAAGACTTTTTATACTAGCGAGCATTACACTGACTATACGCAAGCACTATCCCAAGCTAGGTAACGCGCCTTGGCCACGTCTACACGTGACTTAAAAGGGTGCTTCTCACACTTGACTACTACTCTTCGTTAAGTGAACTAGTTAATATACGGATCTTAAAGTAAGGATTTGAATATTAACAATTCTTATAAACCTTCGATTATAAGTTTATACTTTATAAAACATTTTTAATCACTTTTATTAATAATAAAATATAAATTAATATTTAATTAAATATAAATTAATTATAATATTATATTAAAACTATAATTTAATATTCTTGTTTTAAAATAAGTTTATTTGTTTATTTTTATAATATTCTCGTTTATTTCTTTAAAATTATTTAATTATTTTTACTTTAATTATAAATTAATAATAATAATAATAATATTAAAGAGTTTATTTAATTTATATTAAAGGAAATAAAAGAATAAAAGAAAAGAATAATATTATATTTTAAATAATATTATATATAATAATTTATAATTAATTTATATTTATAAATTATATTCTCGTTTTTTATAAATAATAATTTGATTTTAAAGGTTTATATAATTATTAGTTCTTACCGGAATACTAAACATTATCACAAATATTATAGAATACTTATTATATAATATGTGATTGATTAAGAAGAAGAGAGAGTAGTTAATCAAGAGATTAATATACTCGTCTCTCGTGATTTAACTAAGCCTAATCGGGAATAACTATAGCGGTTTGCTCGCGCTTGCTTCACGTGTTCACGTGAGGTTTGTGCAAGTAGTCTACTTGTTATATAAGTAATTATACACAAGTATAATAAGTAATTATATATATAAACTGTAATGTGTACTGGCTGTCACGTGGGAAATCACACGACAGGTTTGCACATGACTTGGATTATACACTATCAGTAAGGTACTTACAAGTGCTTGTATACCTTCGTTCCTCCGGTTAATTATAAATTAATTATATTACTATTATATATCTTATGCCTTTAAATAATAGATTTAAAGGTTAGATTTTCGCTTGGTTCACCCATACTAGAACAGGGGTTTTTACTGATAAGGGACGCTAAAGTCTTGGCAAAAAAAGATAAGGTTTCTGCAAGATTAGTAGCGTAAATCTCCTGTTTGGGCCTAGTATAGGCCCTTAAGCCAATAAGAGCCCTTAAATCCAAGGGGGTAATCTCCCGGAGCTTAAAATCACGTTCTTATTTAATGCGCTAGCATTTAATAAGTCACGTGATATTAGTCTAATTTAAATTATAGACCTGAACTAGGCCTATTTCAGGAAATTAAAATCACGTGCTTAGCCTTATTATTAAAGAAGTTATAATTTTTTAAAAAAATTAAAACCGACATTAAGGTTTTGAAGTGCAACTGTAATAATGTCATTACATACAGTAGGAACACCAAAATCACGATTTCCACAACTTATTTAAGACTTGAAATGCCGCCTTAATTAACCGTATTATAAGGATTCTGTTTAACTAGTAATTTGGAACTAATTGATGGGCTACTAGGAAAAAAAGGTGCATGTAATTTAGACTATTATTCGTGATAATTTAATTTTTTAAAAAATGGGTACGGAAAATGGGTACGAAATGGGTGCGAAATGGGTACACGGGAGTTATATAGGTGCGGCGGCCTTAAATTTAAGGGTCTTCACGATTTTCACCACTTATTTAATACTTAAAATGCCGTATTGATTAAGTACCTTGTATGGATTTCGTTTGACTAGTGATTTAGGCCTAGTTAATGGGTTGTTGAGAACATAGTTTGCACGTGATTCAGACCATTATTCGTGATAATTTAATTTTTTTAAAAATGGGTGCGAAATGGGT
>KZ613478.1:318447-522403 GCA_002865625.1 Hyaloscypha hepaticicola
ATAATTCTATTAATAATAATTCTATTAATAATAATTCTATTAATAATAATTCTATTAATAATAATTCTATTAATAATAATTCTATTAATAATAATAATAAACTTATTCTCGATATTCAAATTATAATAGAAAGAGATACTGAAATACTCTTGACTTCTAATATTAATTATCTACGAGAAAAAAGACAGGAAATTAATATAATTAATTATTATATCTTAAATCTTTAATAGAAGAAGAATATCCTATAAGAAGACTTGAGATTAGTCACTTCTATTAATAATTCATTTATTAACCTGATTCCTATCTCTTTCCGGTCCTTGAATTCGAAGAATACTAGACTGGAATAGGAAAGTTCTTTTATATCTGGTTTAATAGATATTAATAATTTTAATAATATTATTATTCCAGAATTATAATATAATAAACTCAAAATGGAATTTGATAGAGAAAAGTCCTATAAGATCCGGACTTCTAATATATATTACAGAAAGAATCTAGATAAATAGAGAACTTTTACTTTCTTATAGGAATAAGTTTTCAGGATCCAATTATAAACCTATAATAGGTATTTAGTTCAAGTAAATACTATAATAAGTATATTATAAAATAATATTTATAATATCTAAAAGATTATATAAAAGTAAAACCCTTCTTTTTATAGAATTTATTAGGAAAATTTCAAGGCCTTTTTGACTAATATAATTACTATATCTTAAATATATTAATAAAAAGTATTTCAGGGCCTTTAAAAACTCTAATAATTAAATAGAAAATCGGTTTCCGAGTTATATACTCGGATAATTTCTCTTAAAATAGATCAAAAACTATATTCTGAAAGGAATCGAATAAAGACTCTTAATATTACTTTAATAAATAAAAAGATCAAAAAGTAACTTATTTCTATACTTTATAGAAAAGAAATAAAGTCTATAAGATACTGGATTAAATAAGTCTAATAGACTGAAAATCTTATTTATTCACAGATAAAGAAAGGAAAGATAAGGGATTCGAGTAAGGGCAATTCTACTTTAAAAGATCCTGGAACTGGGAATTCAAATTTCCAGAAATATTAAAAAAAAAAGGAAAAGTCCAGATTATATTATAATAATATATCTGATAATAATTCTGGATCTTCTAGATCTCTTTCCAGATTCAATTTCTCTATTAATATAATCTATTATATCTATAATTAAAAAGGATATTATATAAATAATAAAAGATATTCCAAATATAATAAATAAGTAAAATAGAATCTTGAAAAAATAAAGGTTTAGAAGAATTCTAGAAGTCTTTAATAATAAATGAATTAGATTATTCAAAAAGAGTAATTATATTCAAATCCTATAAAGGATTCGGGAAAAGGGAAGATTAAGTCTTAAATATTAATAATTATAATCCTGATAAAAAAAATATATCTATTTGTATAATAATCTATATTCGATTAATTTACTTTAAGATAAATATCTTTAAAATATTTATTAGATTAGGAAATACGAGAATAGATTATAATTTCCTTAATAATAAATAGATTTAGAATAAGAAGTTTATATTCTTAATTGAATATAATCAGAAATTTATAATCTTTTATAATAATAAATTTAAAATTTATTAAATTTATAATCTTAAGGTTTTTATTATAAATAATTATAATAAGATATATCTATTTAAATTCCGATTTTATAATTATAAGAATATTAATATTTATTATCTTATTTTTAATATAGAATTTTATAAGAAAACTATTATATAATATATTAATTATATTAAAAAAAAATAAACTTATATTCTAATATAATCTAATAATATTGAGATTCTTATTCCGAAAGAATTTAATAAAGAATTTAATAGTCTATTAGATATTAAGTCTCAAGTATTATTTATAATAAAAAGTAAATATAATTATTTAAGAAATTGGAAATTATACTTTTATAATAGTTTTCAAATATCTATATTATTATATAATTTTAATTATAATAGTTTTAATATAATTATATATCAGATTAATACTCTTTATTAAAGAATCTCGAGAATACTATTATATTTTCAAGAGTCTAATTATAATATATTAGATTATTTTAATTTCGATAAAGTATTAGAATTCCTTGACTTAAAAGATATTAAATATTCAATTAATATAAATAGACTAATTCCTTATAATCTCTTATATAATTTATTAAAAGTCCAATTAGAAATATTATATTTATATTTATAGAATATAATTTATAAATATTAAATTAGATCTAATATAAATCCTATTAGAATCCCTATTCTCTTTATTCCGAAAAAGAATAAAGACTTTTGACTTTATATTAATTATTGTGAATTTAATAAAATTATAATAAAAAATTAATATTCTCTTTTTCTTATTAATAAGACTTTTAATAGACTAGTAAGAATTAAGATTTTTATTAAATTTAATCTTAAGAATATTTATTATTATATATATATATATAATAACTATAAGTAGAAAATAGTATTTAAAACTTATTATAAATATTTTGAATACTTTATAATATTTTTTAGATTAGTAAATATACTAATAATATTTCAAGTATATATTAATATAATCCTAGTCAGTCTATTAAACTATTTCGTAATAATATATTTGAATAATATTCTTATATACTTATAAAATAAAAATAAATATTATAATTATATCTATTAGATATTTATTAAATTATATAAAAATAATCTATATTATAAATTAAATAAATATAAGTTTAATATTAAGAAGATTAAATTTCTCGGATTCCTTATTAGTATAAAAAGTATTCGAATAAACTCTAAATAAATCTATAATATTATTAAATAGTCTAAACTAGAATTATTTTATAATATTTAAGTTTTTCTTGAATTTATAAACTTTTATTATAGATTTATTTATTAGTATTTATATATAATCCTTGAACTTATAGATTTCTTAAAAGATATAAAATGAGATTATAAAACTAATTTATTCTAATAGATAAAGATAATATAAAAGAGTTTTCAATTCTTGAAAAATATATTTATTTTAATATCTATTCTAGTCTATTTTAATCCCTTTAAGAAGATTAGAATAGAAATTAATATATTAAAATTTATAATTATAAGAACTATTTTATAATAATACAAGACTAGTAATAGTACTAAATAATACTAGTACTCGATAGTATTTTAGTTCCGGAAACTTATTGGAATTGAATATAATTATAATACTTATAATAAGGAATTTCTTATAATTATAAAAGCCTTTAAGTATTAATACTATTACCTTGAAAATATCAAATATATAATCGAGATTATTATTAATTATAAAAACCTTTAGTATTTTATAAAAATAAAATATTTAAAGAATTATTAGATATATTAAATAATATATCTTATAATATATAATTTTAAGATTATATATTATAAAGATATCTCAAATCCTATAAATAAATCCAATAAATATCCCGATTATATTAATAGTCCTATTAATATAATTTAATTCCCGATCTTTTAGAATAAACTCAAAAGAGTTTTTATTATTATAATTTAAGTAATTATATAAATTACTAAAAAGTCACTTCTCGAAAATGAATTTATAAAACTTATTATTTCTATTATAATTTAAAGGAATTATTTATTATATAAAGAATAGAAAGATCTTTATTTGAATTATTTATAAGAGAATTAAAATAATAGAATATACTTTAAAAATATTATTTCAGATATTAGTATAAAGAGAATATTTTTAATCTTATTACTTAAAAGTATTAGAGACTTATTTCCTCGAGTTTTCGAATTAGATAATTACAAATATCTAATTTCACAAATATAAATATATATAATTACTAAAAGGATTATAATACTAGTTTTTTTATCTAAATTCTTATTAGATATTATTCAAGTAATTTAGAGAAATAATTCCTAATATTAAAATATTATAAAAAAGAGATTTAATAAAAGAAATACTAATAGAAAGGAAATTTGAATAATAGATAATTCGGGTTTATTTAAATATAAATCAAGAATTATTATATTAAAGAATCCAGTATTATATAAAGAAATTATAAAGTTTTATTATAATAATCTTTTAATAGAATATTATAGAATTGAGAAAACACTCGAGTTCCTTAAAAGATTCTAGTATTAGGAAAATATAGAAATTGATATTTATATATATTATAAAGAATATAATATCTATTAGAGAATTAAAATCAAATAGTATATATTATATAATCTATTAAATAATTTATTATAACCTGAAAGGCTCTAGAATGAGATTTTTATAGATTTTATTATAAGTCTATTATTATATAAAAACCCGATAAGAGGTCCTGATTTTGATATAATTCTTATTATTATTAATTAATACTCGAAAATAACTAGATATATTACTTATAATAAAATAATTAACTTTCCGGAATTTATTAAATTTATATAAGAAAATATATTCTTATTATTTAATATATCTAATAGAATTGTCTTTAATTAGAGAATAGTATTTATAAGTTATTTTTAATCTACTTTCTATTATTATCTAATATATAAATAATACTTAAATATAATATTCTATTTACAAATAGATAAATAAATAGAAAGATAAAATTAAACTCTTGAATACTATCTGAAAAGTTATTATAATCTCCGAAAGAATAAGTAGTTTAAGAAATTGTCTTTTATAAAGTTTATATATAATAATTCAAAGTATTAGATTTTATAAAATATACTATTTAAAGTATATTATAATTATTATCCGAAACTTTTATAGAATTCTAAAAACAGAATTAAAGAAAAGATACTAGTTATATATAAGAGACTAGAGATTCTTTTTAAAAAGTGGAAAAAGTTTTAAAAGTTCTGGAATTATATATAAAATAATCGAGAGATCTATTATAATAAATATTAATTAATAAAATACTATTCTAAAAGAATTTGAATTATATTATTAATTAAAAATCTCAAATTAAAATCAGGAAAACTTATATTCAAATTTATAAGTCTATTTAAAATCCTTAAATATATTAGTAAATCTATATATAAATTAGAATTCCTAAACTTATATAATAGATTATATTTAACTTTTTATATTTCCTTTCTTGAAAAGTATATAATAAAAAAGGAATAGGGTCTTGATTTATATTCTATTAGAGAGTTTCCGAAATTTGCGAATAATAATAAAGAATAAGAATAGGAAATTAAAGTTATTATTAATTATAAATAAGATAATAGATATAAGAAATACTAGTATTTAATTAAATAGAGATTCTAGTCAGATAATTATAATATATAACTTCCCGTTTTCCCTAATCTTGAAAATATTAAGGATTTTCTGAAATTATATAATAAAAATTATAACTTGGAACTAGTAGAAATCTTATAAAGTCCTTTTAAAGTATTGAAAAGCTCTAATCTACTAAGATAAAGAAGTCGGCTTTTATAAATAAAGAGAAGACCAGATAGATTAAAAAAGGTCCTGAATAGTAATTAAGATATTCTTTTCTTGAGTTTTTTTCTTATAAGGATTTTCAGGATTTTATTAAGATTTATAAAATAATTATATTTATATTTTGAGAGAAAGATTATAAAGAAGAGTAAAAGAGATTTATTATAAATAATCTAATTACGAGTATTTTAAATAAAAATAATTTCTAATCTAATAATATTATTTTCTATTAAAGAAAAATACTAAACTCTAAATATTAAATAATCTCAAATATTTATAAAGTATTAAATAATCTCTTCCAAAATATACTCCTCTAATTCAAAAATAATATAATTCTATAAGAAATATTAGTGAAATAAGATTTGGAGAAAATAGAAATAAATTTATAATTATTATATAAACTTTATAATAAGTCCGAATTTCTATAATTAATTCTTTAATTATAATAATTATTATATTATTCGAATCCGAGATACCTATTATTAATAGTTTCTTAAATTTTTTAAAAATATTAATAATTAATATAATACTTATATTATATATTTTATAGTATTTCTATTATAAATTAATCAAGGACTTTAAAGGATAATAAGAATTTACTTTAGGAATACTGGCTTATAGATCCGGTTCTTTATATATAATTATTATATAATAAAAAGAATTAGTAAACTTATTAGTCCTTTTCTATTCCTTCCAGGTCCAGAATTGGGAATTATTAATATCTTTCTTGTATATTATATAAATTTCTGAATATATATCGAGAAATATCTTTTATTTATTAACTTAATCTTTCCAGATCCGATAAGTCTCCGAAAGAGTATATAAGATCTAATATTTTTATATTAGTTTTTAAAAATTTAAATAATTTTTGGAAAATTCAAAGAAATTTAAGAAATTCAAATAGGAATCTTAAAAGAACTTACTAGAATATATTTTCCTCTATTACTAGAATAGTACTTATAATTCTTTAAATTAGATATTTGAATATATTATATACTTGAATTAATAATCAAATATTTAAAATATTTAAAATACTAATTAATCTTTGAAAAAATATCTAAAAGATTATTATATTACTTTTAATTAATTTAATAAAATTATAATATTTTGAGAAATTGGAAATTAAATTAAAAATCTAATTAAAGAAAGTTTTAAAAAGGAATAGAAAAAAAAACTAGAAAGTATAAATATCTAGAATATAATATTATTAATTTAAGGAAAAAAGATTATCTTATAGAGAGTGACTTGATTCTTAAATAGTATTAGTAAAATATCTGGATTAATTATTCGCGAATCTATACTAGTCCTATTCCGGATATAATATATTATAATAATACTAATTCCTAAAGACTTTTAAAAGACAGATTCATTTCCTTTAAGACATTTGGAACTTTTATATATTATTTATATATAAATTTTTCCATTTTTAAAGTTATTTAGAATATCTAATATATTAAACGAGAAGAAGTATTAAAATATAGTATGATCGAGCCTTCGGTCGATTCAAGAGCCTTTAAATCAAGGTTATATTATTTATAAGGGTTTAAATTTAATTATTACGAGTACGGCATTTCAGGCCTAGAAGGCATTGTGACGGCAAGAAGCACCGCAAAGGTCAAAGTATAGCGTTCAGTGAGATCCAGTTGTATTGAGAATACTAAGCTAAGGAGAAGAGAAGAGAAGAGAAGTCAAGGAGAGAGAAGTGTCTTATACCCTCCCAACGCTTGCCCATGCCCTTAGCCTGAGACGTCAGTATTACAGACATCGGTTCCCTCAGCCTGAAACCAATATAACCACAGTCAAGCTAATCATGTAACGGGCATCCCGACCGTTACAATGTCCATTTCGCACTCATTTTTCCCGTATCCATTTTTTAAAAAATTAAACTATCACGAATAACGGTCCAAGTCACGTATAAACTTTTTTCTTAATAATCCATTAACTAGGACTAAATTACTAATTAAGCGAAATCCCTGTAAAGCACTTAATTAAGGTAATATTTTAAGTGTTAAATAAGTAGTAAAAATCGACAAGACCCTTAAATTTAAGGCCGCCGCACTTACATAACTTCCTATATATCCATTTCGCACCTATTTTCCGTACCCATTTTTTAAAAAATTAAATTATCACGAATAACGGTCTAAATCACGTGTAATTTTTTTCCCTAACAGCCCATCAATTAGCTCCAAATTACTAGTTAAACGGAATCCTTATAATACGACTGATTAAGGCGGCATTTTAAGTCTTAAATAAGTGATTGAAATCGTGATTTTGGTATTCCTAACTGTACACAATAACGTCGTTACAGCTACACTTCAAAATCTCAATATCGGGTTTAAATTTTTAAAAAAATAGAACTTCCTTAATAATAAGGCTAAGCACGTGATTTTATTTTTCCTAAATAGGCCTAGTTCAAGTCTATAATTTAAATTAGACCAACCTCACGTGACTTATTAAGCGCTAGTGCATTAAATAAGAATATAATTTTAAACTCGGGAAATTACCCCCTTGGATTTAAGAGCTCTTATTGGCTTAAGGGCCCATACTAGGCCCAAACAGGAGATTCACGCCACTAATCTTGCAGAAACCTTATCTTTTTTTGCCAAGACTTTAGCGTCCCTTATTAGTAAAAACCCCTGTTCTAGTATGAGTGAACCAAGCGAAAATCTAACCTTTAAATCTATTATTTAAAGGCATAGAATAATACTTTAATATAAAGAGATATAATTCTTAATCGGACTAATAGGAATATACTATATACAGGCAATATACACGATATTATAATTACTACCTCGCCTATTACTAATCACTTTCTTGTTAATAAATCAGTACTAGTAATAATTTTACAAAAATATAAATATAATTTATATATTAATTATTATTATAATCTGTATATTCCCTTAGTACTAACTAGAAGCTTATTTCAAGTAATAGAGATAGTTTACTAAAATGAATATAAGAGATCTTGGAGACAAGATTATTAAAGGAAGGAATAATTATAATGTGTACTGACTGTCATATGGGAAATCACGTGACAGGTCTATATATAACTTGGATTATATACTATTAGCAAGGTACTTGCAAATACCTATACACCTTCGCTTTTCCGATTGATTATAAATTAATTATATTACTATTATATACCTTACTGAATAAGTACGAGATAGACACGTAATCACTTATATATATATAACGGATATTCACCTGAACCTCTTAGAGGGTTCAGAGATTAGTTCTATACTGAATCCACTGGTCTCACAATTCACTGATTCCGTTGACTTATTACCTATTACTATTCATCTCATATAAATATTATATTAATAATAATTATAATTAATTATTTTTTAAATATTAATAAATATTATTTAATTATAAAAAATTAATATTAAATATAATTTTTATAATATCTTTTTAATTATCTTTTATTTATATTCATTATAATTTTAATTTTCGTAAATTGTTTTTTACTATAAAAAGTAATCTCCTTTAATTAAAGGATTTATAACTATTTTATAATTTAAAAAAGATATATTATATTTCAGCGATTTCAGTGTAATTAGGAGCTTCAGAAATATCACATTCGGCCAGAGCCTGCTCCATATCACATTCGTTGACCATTTTGGTGATGTTGAAAGAGGGAGAAGTGTGGGTGGCGAAATCGCGCATTTAAGAGGGACGCGCATTTAAGCGGGATGTCGAGTACGGCAATCGACAATACCCCTGTCAAGTGGCCATGCATTGGGTCGTGAACCTCAGCCTCATCTCAACCTCAGCCAACATCACAATCGTCAACGATGGCAGAGAATAGCAACCACTCTAAATGGAGAGACAAATTCGGCTTTCGCAGCAAGAAGACGAAGTCTGAATCTTCATCCCGTTCTGCGACACCCGTTCCCATTGCTCAAACGGTGTCATCAGGTCCATCTTCAGCCTCGTCACCTCCGCAAAGCTCGACTCCTAGCGCTCAAAGTCAGACAGTCTCTGAAGCCAAGACCGCAGTTGAGGTGGCAAGAATTGGTAGGGCTCCAAAATGCCCTAAAACATTTGTTAAACATGGTCTCTAACGCAAAGATCTATGACATTCAGACAGAGTGCCACTCCCACCCTTTCTCAAGCACACCTCAACCAACCCCTCCATCCTACAAGCTCAAGAAGACCTCCAGAAAGCAATCGAGGAACTGCAAGCCGAACTTCTCAAGTACAGCGATAAGAATGCCAAGTATGCGGCTCTCAAAGATGATGACTTGGTAAAAGCAGCGTCTAGGGGAAGTGCGGGCTTCGGGAAAGTGATTGAACAAGTACTGTCCGATCAAGAGGCCAAAAGCAAGACATTTGCTGGAAAGGTTGGCGCATTCATGGGAAATGTGTATCCCATTGCCGGCGTTGTACTGGGAATAGTATCCTTTAGTGCCGATGTGAGTCTCATCTTCCCCAGACTTGAGTTGATCGTGCTGATTTGACTTGGCTGCTGGAATGCTCCCGTTGAAAATTACTGCAAATGCTCTCAATACTGTCGTGAACGTAAGTTATCTTTCCAAGAATATGCGGAAAGCGATGATGAGGCTGATGAAATTCGACAATAGCAAGCATCGAGTCAACACACTCGATCAGAAGATGTCGTCGGATCACTGCCCGATTTGCAGCAATACGACACATTCTTCTCTTCCCTCCAAACGCTTGGCTACGATCAGATATCTGATGGACTTCTCGAAACAGCGACCAGGCTCTTCGTTGCCATCACAAATTTTCTGTGCGAGAGTCTGAAGCTCCTGGACACTAACATTGCTGTGGATACGCTGAAGTCCATTATAAAAGACAATGTGGCAGAAGCGAAAAGCGCATTGATGAAGGGTGTTACGAATCTTGACGCAGCCGTAAGTTACGAGATCCTTTTTGATGAGAAGAGGAGAGCATGGCGCGAGGAATGCGAGAAGGCAATGGACTTTCTGTCAGACGTCCCAGCGCTAAAAGCGCACGACGATGTGAAGAATCGGCGTATGAAGGATTCAGGGAACTGGATCCTTGAGAATGAGACCTTTTTGAGATGGATGAATGGTGATCTGAAAACGATCTGGTGTCCGGGAAAACGTAGGTGTTTCTTTTGACCCTGGAGATACAAAGGACCCTGCTGATGTCTGGAATAGCTGGCGCGGGAAAAACTGTGCTGTGGTAAGTACGGCATCCCCTTTGGTTACATGAAGCTAAACAGAGATAAATAGCTCCACGGTAATCGATCATTGCCGAGATACATACCGGTCAAATAGCACTAAACAACAATCCATCGGTCTTGCCTGGGTTTACTGCAACTACAGCAACCAGACTACCCAGACCATGGACCGCCTCATGGCAAGTATTATCAAACAACTAGTTGCTTCTCCATCCCAGGAAATAGGAAAGAATTTGATGAAGAAAGTGAACAAATTCGGCCAAGACCACAAAGGAGGAGCTCCGAGCCTTGATGATTACCTGAACCTGTTGGCCCATGTTACGGGTTCCCTGGAGAGAAGCGTGGTAATCATCGACGCACTTGACGAATGTGCCGAGATAGATTTCAAAGGCTACAGTCGTGAGTGGCTGATAGAGACGCTACTGGGACTCGATATACAGCTGCTCGTAACATCACGAGAAATGCCAGTGATCCAGGGACTATTCAACAATGCGCTAAACTTTGCAAAGATATCTATAACTCCGAATCTCGAAGATATCGAGTCATATATAAAATGGAGAATATTCGACAAGAAGTATGGGAGTCCAAAGAAGCTCCGAGATGTGATTGCAAGATATCCATTACTTCTGGCGGAGATCACGACAGTCGTGTCAAAGAAGTATTCTCAGATGTGAATAAATACTCTTTAGCTTTGAGAGATCGACTGCTGACCATAGTCTAGCTTCAACCTGGCTCGACTTCAAATGGACCAAATCAGCAAGCTTTCCTCCTATGGAGCAGTAAAAGCTGCTTTGCACGCCCTTCCAATGAAGGAAGACGACTTCTACGGCCAATCGATCAGCCGTATAAAGGCCCATGAAAGCCAAGCCGAACAAGCATTACGAATCCTGGCTTGGCTTCTTCGTGCAAAGCGACCAGTGATGGTAGAAGAAATGCGATATGCTGCAGTCATCGTGCCAGGCGATCTCTCAATAAACTTCGAAGAGTTCTTATCTGGAGAAGGAGAATTGGTCGATTTTTGCGAAGGCCTCGTCGCCATTCTGGCCGAGAGTGAAACCGTCGCCTTTGCGCATCCAACTGTGAAGGACTACCTAGAATCTGCCAAGGAAAGAGTCTTCATGTGCGATCCTGAGACTGTCATTGCCAGTGCTTGCATGACTTATCTGGCTTCTGACAGTGTTCGTAATCTCAAGGAATATGCCGGCCAGTCCATGATTCTGTTTGCAGGAGGCCTCACCAGCTATTCGTATATGCATTGGAGAGATCACATAACGGAAGAAAGCGAAGAGGGATTTGTTGAAATGATTATAGAACTTTTCAATCGGAACATCATGGCAGTCCAGTCTCAGATACCCACTAAGTTTTGGGAGGAGGAACAGGCGCTTGCGGACACAACATTTTCGTTACTCACGGACGGGATCTGGATTGCTTCCAGTCTCGGCCTGGCACATACAGTGCGGAGACTTATAGGGATGGGTGCTGTTTGGAAAGATTTTGAAAAGCCGAATTTGTCGTGGGAAGGTCTTTGGCCATTGCAACGCTATTATAACGGGCTGAGCGGCGAATACAACAGCCGACAGCCGTTACACGTTGCGATTAAAGCTGGACATGATTGCACAGTCAAAACGCTCCTTGAAGCTGGGGTCAAAGTGGACTCCACGGACAAATTTGGGTGTACAGGTCTACACCTTGCAGCAACAGATCAACGGTCATACCGGTTCCTCCAGATTCTCGTCGACTGTGGAGCAGACATTGAAGCTCGAAATTTTCTGGGAGAAACACCCTTACATATGTCTTTGAGATTTCCCAGCTCTAGTGCCATAGAATTTTTTCTAGGCCGGGGAGCCAATCTCGACGCCGTAGACGACTTAGGCAACACGCCGCTCCTTGTTGCTATACGTGGCTACATCAAGCGCAGAAGCCATTCCGGATTACTCGAGCTACGAGCCGACGCTTACATGAAGGACGGTGTGAGAGGCATGGCAATGCACAAAGGTGTGACGATGGACGTGGCGAAACATATGGACCTTCTTATCGAGAATGGAGGAGATATTGATGCACAAAACAACTTAGGGAAGACAGCTCTACATTATGCAGTCGAATTTTTTGAAGCTACCGAATATCTGCTGCAAAAGGGTGCAAATTCAGCTGCCAGAGACATCAAGGGACGAACACCTCTGCACCTTGCTACATACGTTGGCAGGCCAGCAGGCGTCCAGTCTCTCCTCAAACATGACGCGGATACTAATCTGAAGGACAAGAAAGGACAGAGTGCAATAGATATCGCTCTAGTGAGATTGGGAGAAGCTAAGTTGGCGGCGAACGCGCATTGCCAAATTAGTTGGACGCTGCATGATGATGAACCGTATATAGTAGACCCTGTATGGTGGGAGGCGATCATCAAGCTCCTTGAGCAAAACGCCAGAAACGCTAGTGCTTCCTAGCGAAATTCAAGACCATAGTCGTCTGTTGAGTTGGACAGCTTCCTTTTTAGAAACGACGAATGGCTGGCGGTTGTGGCTTAGGTCACTCATTGAAGAGTCGTTAATCATGTTACATCGACTCCTCGCAGCCCGATCCACCGTTGCTCCCCCCTGGGAGATACTTTATCAACTCAGGGAACGGCTTTCATCGGATGATGAGCGAGAGGAGCTCTTACGAGTTGTTTTATGCAGGATGTTGTGGGAACTTCCATTCTCCCATCCCCGATCCCTCACAGTTTTAGGCGACTACTCTTGGACGCAATACCGAATGGGTAATTGGAAAGAGTCACATTAGTTATACCGCTGGCTCCTCTCCAAGCGGTCAATTGTTTTGGGAAAACGCCACCCTGCCACGATGGGAGCTTTGCTGGGTCTTGGTTTAACAAGCCCCAGCTGTCCTAAAGCATTCCAACAACTGAAAACGGCAACGGAGACAAGGAAAGAGGTGCTTGGGGATGACATCCTCACCAGAAATGCTAACCATCATTTTCAAAAAATTGTTCATCCCTGCCCCGAGGTGGTAGCGCAGCTGGCCCAGTGGAACATTGAAAATATGGAACAACAATTTAAATCTGGTGAACCGTTTGGACGAACCCTTGAGTCCTTGGAACCAGAATGGAACGTTCTTCTCGAAATGTCGAAGCAACTTCTTCCGGCTAGAAAGAGCGACATAGGCGCAGAAATGATTTACTACCTTTTGGATTTGGAAAGTCTTGACTCATTATTATTTTCCCCCTTTGAACTGCCTATCGGAGCACGGACAACGAGACAGAGAATCGCTAGTCTTGTCGACATTATTTTCGAGTTTTTCCCTCTTCTAAGAGACCATATGAGCTTGAGCGCAGATTCCGTACGCTATTTACAAAACCCACACAAACGGCCCGGACGTGACGCTACACTGTCCGAACGGGTGACGGGTACCGGTTATCCCAAGTGGTGGCCCCCTACACCTTCCAATTTTTTCAGAGCCAAGCTTAGCCTAGCACTGGCATTTTTATCTGCAGAAAGCGATGAACCATCACATTATAGCCAAGAGTCACTTCTCGCCTTGGAGCTGTTTCGGGGAACATACACGATGCCACAGAGATTCTGGAAGAATACTAAACAATACAGCTTCTGGAGGAATACTATTGTCCTGGATGATGAATGGGCGCCGTACGCACACCACGAGTCCAGCAGGCATACAGTCTACGTTATGTACATTGTGTCTGTTTTGGCAACGTATTTGAAAGCTGTTCATGGTCTTCTTGATCCGGAAGACTATGAGTCATCAATGAGGCATGGCAAAATGGAAGAGGATGCTGTATTTATCGGATACTCTCTATGTCTGCTTTGGGCGCAGATGAATCAGCAACGGGAACGGTCTCGTCTTCATGAAGACTTCGCAATGAATTTGCCATCAGATATGCCAAGGTTTGCATATGATTGGTATATGCGAGGAGCTTTCCACATTTGCCATCGTGAGTTGAATTTCTGAATCTGGAAGCACGGAAGATATTAACGACGAAAGATAATAAGTGCCCGGGGTCGGTGTTTCTAGACGAGCTTGCGGGGACCTGGGCATTGATCGGAATTGATCGTTCTGAATCTTGTTTTGCGGATCATAGAATTATGTATAGTGCCGCCAGGATTGAATAATGAGAGTGTATGCTATCATAAATGCCAATAATCGGCTATTTCATAACGGCTTTATCGCAGATCCAAGGGCTTTCTTGGGTTCGGTCTAAATTCAACACAAGCGGCCAAGTGAAGATGCTTTGCAGTTCTACTGTGCTTTTTGTGCTACTACAGCCAACAGCAGAGGAGAAATAAACTCTGTTCGGTGAAACATTCTGACAAAGTTGTACGTGACAGAGTTGTACGCGCGACGATATGGCGACTGAAGAATTAAGGAGCAGATTGGATCAATCTAATTGGTTTTAAGGTCTTGAGCCATGGGACGCGGCTATCAAGATGGTGCATAAGCTGCTTGATCAAGATGCAGACTGATGCGACATCGAGACGCCTGATTGGAAAAATGCAAGGAGTCGATTTGAGAGCTCTATTGACTGGTGCAATAGCACAAACAGCTAAGCTCCAGCCTCTTACAACTTTCAGTCTTAGAATATCGCAGGCTAATAGCAGGCCCGAAATCGCTTCGCCGTCCACTTGCAGCTCCCTTGATATATTTGTTTGCTAATTGCGGGATTCGCGTTCCACAAGACATGGAAATGTAAAGCGAAAAGCCAATTTCGAAGATCCTTGGGTCGGCCGCATAGCGTAACGCCAGTAGGTCTCTAACAGGCCGCCGAAGATCCTGGCAGTTGGAATCTACAAATAAAAGCGCCTACTCGAGTATGACAGGCTATTAATAATTGGCGGGTGTGGCCGCCCCAAGGCCGCGCTCCCTTACCTAGCGCCTCCTTCCTGGACAAGTAGCCAATAGGGTCCACTACACATTTCATTATCGTTGGAAACCCCAAAGGTACTCTTCGTCGTCCCTAATAAAAAAGCACCTTCCAAGAAGCTCTCGATTACACTATTAGAAGAGAGAGCAAGAATATCCAGCTAGCAGCAGCCAGAGCTTGTTTCTAAGATTGTAGGTTGGCCGTCTTAAAAACACTCAACCAGGCACTTTAATTGACTTATTCGCAGCCTGTTTTGTTGTATAATACTATTAATAAATAATACCAGTTCCCAAAATTCGAAAGCATTCCATTTTCTATCATCTATCAAATGATGGCGCGGCGAAACCCTCAATCCTCCGGACTCTCTGCACGGTATACCTCGGTCTCTGGTCTCTTCTTCCTGACTGTGAGCCTGCTCTTTTGGCGAAATGGTCCTCAAAATAGACTAGATATATATCCCCTATCAACAACCGTGGACTGGGATGCACGAAGGGAGGAGGTAAAGGAAGCATTTATCACGAGTTGGGATGCATACTCAAAGAACGCATGGGGTAAGTCATAAATACTCCATCTTCTAACACAACAATATTTCTGGCACAAATACTAAGATATTTTCTCTGTGAGTGCAGGCCAAGATCAGTTCCACCCAATTTCGAAAATAGGCTCGCAGATGAGCCCCCAAGGCTTAGGATGGATTATCGTCGACAGCCTTGACACCATGATGATCATGAACTTGACATCTCAACTGTCCGACGCACGAAAATGGGTGCTTCGAAAATTGACCTACGACCAAGACCAGGAGGTCAACACCTTCGAAACAACAATCCGCATGCTGGGTGGACTGCTCTCTGCGCATTACCTTTCTACCCAGCTGCCCGACATTTCTTCTCGACGGGACTACATCTACTTGAACAAATCAATCGACCTCGCAGATCGCCTTCTCGGCGCCTATGAGTCTAGATCTGGAATTCCATACGCGAGCATCAACTTGCGGACCGGAGCCGGCATCCCTTCGCATTTTGATGGCGGATCTTCATCGACTGCCGAAGCTTCGACATTGCAGCTGGAGATGAAATATCTAGCTCACCTCACAGGAAAAGAGATCTATTGGCGCAAATCGGAAGAGGTCATGAGAGTTCTAGATGATAACGGTATGCAGGATGGGCTTCTTCCCATCTTTGTCCACCCAAAGACTGGTAAATTCACCTCTTCGGAAATTCGCCTAGGAAGTCGTGGCGATTCCTACTATGGTGCGTCTGGCTTGACATCCGCTCTATGCACGTCCACTATCATGGCTTACTTCTACCAGAGTACCTTATCAAGCAGTATTTGCAAACAGGAGAAGCTATCTATCTTGACATGTGGTCACAGGCCTTAGCTGGTATCCAGAAGCATATGATTACCACGTCGAAACACTCGAAACTCCAGTTCGTTGCTGAATTGCCCCAAGGAATCGGGAGCGTCTTATCTTCAAAGATGGACCATCTCGTCTGCTTCTTGCCTGGCTCTATTGCACTAGGCGCAACAGGCGGTCTCACCGTAGCTGAAGCTCGAAAATTGCCCAATTACTGGAGCGCCGAGAAAGATCAACAGATGCAGCTTGCAAAAGAGCTCACGAAGACATGCTGGGGCATGTATGCGGTCACAAAAACTGGACTCGCACCCGAGATCGCCTGGTTCGAAGCTGATCAGGCCGCTCTCCAACCCATGGCCAGCAGGGGATCATTTCCTTCTAGCAGCAACTCCGAGACAGCCTGGAAAAAAGATTACATCGTCAAGCCTCTGGATGCACATAACTTGCAACGCCCGGAGACTGTGGAAAGCCTCTTCATGATGTACCGCATCACAAACGACCCAATCTACCGGGAATGGGGCTGGAAGATATTCAAGGCATTTCAAAAGTACGGGATCCTCGAGGATGGACAGGGCTATACGTCTCTCAACAATGTCAATGAGATCCCCCCGCCGCGAAGAGACAATATGGAGAGTTTTTGGCTGGTAAGAGACGCTCTGCCCGAATTCCTAGATGCTCAATGTATCATAAACTGATGCCAACTTTTGAAATAGGCCGAAACTCTGAAGTATTTGTACTTGCTGTTCTCACCGACAGACTTCCTCCCTCTAGATGGTATTGTTTTCAACACTGAGGCGCACATATTCCCTCGCATAAGGCAGGACAGGTTTCAGACTGGATGGAAGCGGATAAAGCGTAGCCGCGAATAACGATGATGGTATAAAATTTTCTGTTCGTATTGTATATTAGACCTGCTTCTTTGGAAAAATGGAACGTCACTTTGAAGGAATGAATGAAGAAGGTTATGAAATGAAGGCGCAATCGAGCGGATGAAATATTTCCTTCCACAAAACCCTCCTCGTGCGAAAAAGACGCGAAACACCCATTTGATTTACTTCTTGGAGCTTATATTTATATTTATTTTCTCCTTCGATATCGCTCTCTTTGCTCCGTGACGGCAAGTACGGCATCACATAACTACAACTGGGTCAGAACCATCGTAGGAGGAAATCGCAAATCGTAAAGACCAAAAAAGGTAATAATGGGGTCGTAAATCGCAAATCGTAGGCTCTGATTGGTCGAATCGAGGAGGATGCAAATCGCAAATCGAGGGTATTCGCAGTTTGTAAGGACGTAATCGCAAATCGTAATTAAAGGGTATTCGTATATTATAAAACTGAAATCTGTAATATTAGTAATAATTACCTTAATAGTTTTGAAGATATAAATGGGATTATCTTACAAATATTTCAGGAACTTGGTTTTTAATATAAAAATATCAAAATTATATATCTGCTTGATAAAGAGTTATATAATAGGAAAAACCGATAAAACTATTCAATTATAATAACAGAAATGAAACTATTCGTAACCTCTTATACTAGCGATTATAAGAATAGTATTAAATATCACTCCCGCTATTCTTTATTATTTCTTCTGTCTCTTATTTCCCTATAATCTTATTAACGGATAACTATATGTAATTAATACCTTCTTATACTTTACTACCGGGATATTATACTCTACTATAGCCTCCTCTTGGAACTGTTAATCGGGGGTAGTCTCCTCGTTGTCCTTATAAGTAATAAAACTTCCTTTAGCCTGAATACTAGAAGGAGCCCTATTCTCATTATTAATATTAGTATTATTACCTGAAATAAAGAGATTATTCTCTTTTATAGTCTCTATTATCTTCAGAGCCTTTCCTTGAACTTCCTCCTTCTCTCTAATTATCTTATTTGATATAATAATAATATCTTTTTCTGAAAAGACTATAATAATAGAGATATCTCAAAGCTCCTGGCAAAAATACTCCTTCTTGTAATAACTATTCAAAACTGTCCTCTCGTACTCAATAAAGGTATTATTAATATTATTATTAAGATCAGGTTCCGGTTTATTAGTATTATCAATAATAGAATTAATATTCTCTTCCTTTTCAGAGATAATTATAACGGGAATCTTCTTACCTATACTCTTGACTCTCTTCTTTACAAGAACCGACTCCTATTAAATATAAACTTCCAAGTTATAATCGAAGATAATATAAATATTATATACTTTATTCCCCTTTATTCTCTTAAATCCGGCCTTTTTGTAAAAGGATTTTATATTATAGGTATTAATAAATAAAATTCTATTAATCTTTATTACTAATATCTATTTAAAGTTAATATCTCGAGTAAAGATAATTATTATATAAATATATAAAAACTGAAAAATTATTCTAGTATTCAATCCTTTAATTTATAGAATATACTCGATTAATTAAACTAAAAAGGTAATGAACTTCCCTAACTATTTTCATTAAGATATAATAATATTATAAATATTAGTATAGTCTTTATTAAAGAATTTATAATAATTATTAACCAAATGGGAAATAATATTACTATATTAAAAGAAAGATTTATAAATAGGAATATTTTAAATATTACTATTACCGATTTATATAATCATTTTATAAAAAGTTTATATTATAAGAATAACTCTAGTATTAATCATATCGATTTAATATTCTATTCAAGTCAGGATATATTCTAAAAAATAAAAATTAAAACTAAACTTATTCTTATTCTTCTTTAATCTATTAAAAGTATTAATCCGGACTTGAGAACTTATAGTTTTTTATACTTTCTTAATCTTCTCAAAAGATCTTATTATACCAGGAATTACTCTATCCCAAAGGTTCACATGTCCAGTCTTCTTTACTTCTATTATAATATATTTGGCCTCTTTTCTTCCTTTAGAAATATAAGTTATAAAACTTATAATAGATTATTAAATAATAATTAAGATATTAGAGAAAGGAATAATTTTAATAGTAATAATAATTATAATAGTATTTATAATTAGTATATATATAGGAAATAGTATAACTATTAAATAATAATTCGGATTAAAGAGTAGATATTAAGAATATAATTTAAATATTATACTTATATTAGAGTATTTAATTTCGACTATTTTATAATCTAATCTTAAAAGAAAATCGAATATTATCTTATTTTTTAATAATTTAAAAAGTAAATAAAAGGAATCTAGAAAAAACTTACTTTTTTAAAATATTAGAAAGTACTCCTAATTATAGAAATCTATTATATTATAATTAATTACTCTAAAAGTTTAATTTTAAACTAAATAGTAACTAGAAAAGAACTAGTAATTTAAGAAAAGATTTTATAATCTTATCTTATCTAATTTATATAAAAGTAATCTTATTAACTATTAAGTATTATTAAGTCTAATCGGGCGGAATAATACTATTATCAGATATAAATAATATAATTAAAAAAAAATCAAATATATTAAAATAACTTATTTTTAAATAAAATAAAATATATAATAATAATATAATAATAAGAATACTCCTTCTAATCTTTATTGCGATTTTAATTCAAATCAGACTGGGGTATGGATATATCCGGTAAGATCCATGGCCTATAGCGGATAAATATCCATTCGGATATATCCTTCTGGATAGATATCCAGGAATTGAGCTGAATGGGTAGTTTATTCGGGTAAAGGGTTATGTGACTAGTTCTAGCCAATCAGAGGGCTGGATTTAGCTTTTCCCATACCCAAAAAAATAAAGCTATTTTCAGTATTCTCTCCTTATACTTCCTCTCTTTCCATAATACCCATAATCGATCTCTATAATAGCACAACATAACCAATAAGTATTAGACTTCTATGTAACACCTCTGCCAACTCTTCCAGTAACACTTGCACCTCGGGAAACATCGCCGAAATATCCCAGAGCGACCACTAGCACAGTAACTACTCAGCCTACATTACCACCTAATCGACATCCCCGTATAGCCGCGAGATAGAGAGCTCCAACTCTAAAGTCTACACAGAGCTATATATTCAGAGGTTTACACCCGCTATACACTCGCCATATAATAGAGGAATAGTATGATAAGATAACTATTAAGTATACACAAGATAACTATAACTTTGAGAAGGTTATCAATCACATACTCCATAGAACGAATAACTATAAGACTCACTATCGGAAACACTATACAAGTATTCCTATCTCTGAATCAAAAGAGAAAGAGCTTCTTAGACAGTATACTACTAAGACAGGAATCCAGCCAACTCTCTTAGAAATGCCTATTAGCCACCAAATATATAACGAGTAATATCGAGTTCTTCTCCTCAAATTTATTATCAAGAATAACCTCTCTTTCCGAATCGTCAATTAGCTTGAAACCCGCAAACTCTTTTCATTCCTTTCTCTAGTCACGAAACAGATATCCCAAAGAACTCTTATACAAGACCTCAAGATATAATATAAAGCTAGAGAGAGTATACAATTCAACAAGTTTCAGGAGTATATTCAGTCGGGAAGGAGGATTATATTAATAACTAATACTTGAACAGGAAATAATAAATTGGACTATATAGTAATTACTAGACACTATCAGACAAAAGAAGAGTATATATATAGTATACTTCTTAATATACTCGAGTTTACAGAACCGGTCTATAATGGACAATACCTTACAGAGAAGCTGGTTAAAGTCACTAATCAATTACAGATTACCTACTCTATTATCTCTATTACACGAAATAATACATCCCCGAATAACTCAATACTAGACGAGTTTGAAGTAGTGATTATAGAGTAATAGGATACTATAGAATATCCCAATTAAATACAGTTTTATTATACATTTAACTATAAGGATGGAGACATACATTATTGTACGCATATATACAATATTACGGTCTAAACAGGTAAGAAAGACATGTTTACTAGTTAAAGAATCAAAGTGCTCTACTTGCTCTTCCTCCCATATATTTTTGTACTATCACGTGAGGTAGCCAGGGCGCGATTTTCTCTACTAAATAAATAGTTCTAATTAATCTTCTTCTCTTTAACCCTCAAGTCCATTAAAGTAGAATCACGAGAATACTATTCCGATTATCACTATAAGAATAATAAAGTACCTCCTCCTCCTATCTCCGAATACTCTGCCTTTTACAAATTCCGAAGCCTTGCTATTATCTTCAAGTTCCGGAAGCTTCCTCGCTCTTAATTCAAGAATATATATATCACTCTCGATATCAAGTACAAAGACCTAGTTTGTAATATATTTGTATAGTGGAACTCGATAGATAAGATATTAGTTACTTATCTAGATATGGAGCCTGTGATTCGGGCTATTTTGAGTATATAGGAGTGGGATAAGTCTGTGAAGGCGAACCTTATTCCGATAAATAGCAATTGGGATATATTAAAAGAGATGACTGTGTTTTTTAATATCTTCAGGTATCTAACCATTTAGTCTTAAACTAATAAATACCCTACTCTCTATAATACTATTCCGAATTACTTTTATATCCAAAGACAATTTAATATTTGATAAGCTCAAGATGTATAACCTATCCTCAAGGTTACCGCGAAAGCAACTTACTCTATTATTTCCGACTATTATAAAAAGGCCATTATAACACAGTACTCTTTCGTGGCAATTATCACAGATCCATAGTATAAGTTAGAGGCTTTGGTATATCTTTTTGAGACAGATGGAGGCGTGAATACACGGGATTACAAGTTAGCAAAGAATCACTTTCAGTATACGTTCTCTCAATACAAGAAGAGAAGTATAGACTTAGCTAAACTCGTACACCAACAAGTAGAGAATAATACTATTAATACATTTAATAATCAAACACCTATACCGGAACCTTCAAATCAAGAGTCCTGGAGAGAGGATCCTTTATATAGATAGGATAAACATATAATAACCCTTCTACAAGTATCTACAGTATCAAGTGACGAGGTTAAGCGGTAGCTTGCAAAGCCAGTTCTATCACGAGATACGAAACCGGAAGCCCTATAACTCTATATATAATCGAAGTAATACTCCTTTCCAATTATCTGTCAAATCGCACACAATTACTTCGCGATTCCTGTCATCTCTATTTCTTCCGAACACGTATTTAGTATAGCTAGTAACTTAGTATTAAAGAAGAGGATAAGGATTACAAGTGAGAATATATAATATATATTATACTTGAGAAGTTAGGGAATACTAGATAAGAATAAAGACAAGGAAAAGATTAAATTTAGTATAGAAAATAAGATCTTAGAACCAGTTAATAAATTACTAATAAATATATTTATATAAAATATTCCTTTATAAAATATATATAGATATCCGGATATATTATTACTCTCTAATAATAGATATTCTATCCAGATTAATCTTTCTAGATAGTAATCTATTCAGAAACTCCGGATTACCCATAGATATACTCATATCTATATCCTAGTCTAATTCAAATTGAGAAATGGATTTTCTATTCTTTTTTATACTTTATTTCTTTTAATTAGTAATTTACTATTAATATATAATCTTTACTATATTATTACAGTCTAGTTCCTTTAGATATTAATATCCAAATTGCCCTCTCTATAACTCTCTACTAGAAAAATATATCTATTAGATATAAATTCTCTTCTATTATTATTATTATTTCCGGAAATAATAATATTAAGAATATTAATATTTTTACTTTCAGAAACTCTCTTATTATCTTCTGATAATAAATAATCTATATCTCTATTATATAATCCATTATTATATTCCTTATTTATAAACTGAATTCCAATTTCAGATTCTTATTTACAAGTAACTCTTAATCTAATAATAACTTTATTATCTGATTATTAATTATAGGAATTAATCGATTTAATTAATAGTTCAAATTAATATATACTATAAACTCTATATAAAGATTAATATATACTAAAATATACTTTAAAGTCCTATTAATTATATTTATATAATTAATTAAAAACTAATATCCAATTTCTTATAAGGTCTAATAGTACTATTATAATATCTCTTTAAACAAGAAAGTATTAATATCCTAATTCGAATATAACTCTTTTATTTATATAATCTTTTCCTAATCAGGCCTAATACTATAATCACAAATCCCGAAAGGAAAATAATTATAATTTATTCACAGTCTTCTAGAGATAATATATAAATAATTAACTTAAAAGTATATTTAATATCAATTCCAGAAATAAATTAATTAATTAATAATATAATAAATAATAAATATATAAATATATAATATAATAATTATATAAAATAAACTGGATCTGGAAAATAATCTTCTTTAATATAAATCCTGGAAATATATCTTTTATTTATTTAAAGATCCTTTAATAAATTATTCCTATTATATCTCAATTCTCTAATTTATAATAAATATTCCAAACTAGTATATATTATTAAATTTATATAACTCCTAGTCTTCTCGAATTATAATAATTTAGTAAAGAAGATAATAAATATCTATTACTATTAGTATTTCAGGACTTTAATCAGATCGAATATTATAAAGGGGCAAGCCCTATAGTGTTGAAAATGGACGGTTTTGGTAATATTATAGAGCTGTACGTGATCACGTGCTAGCGTCACGTGAGCGTAGCGAGCGATTATATAAGGTCACGTCTTCACTAGTTTCGCACTTCTCTCCTTAAATAATTTATTCACGTTTTAATCTCCTTCCATTTTATGATTATATTCTCCTTTTATATTTATTAGTAAACGATATAGGGAATAGTAAATGGAAGTTTAGCTTTCACACTCTTGGATCTCTAATTCGCAAATAGGATCCGTGATATTACTATTACTATTATTATTATTATTATTATAATTGGAAATATGGATTTCAGAACACGATTCTTAATATAAAGTATATATAAACTCATTATCTTATAGGCATTCCTTTATAATTATAATTCTCGATTAGTATAATTATTTCGATTTAACTTATATCTCTTTCTTAATCCGGCTCAATTTCGAATAAGCACTTCAATTAAGTATATTAATATTAGTTTACAAGTACGAGCTTTCTTTATATCTTTTTAATTTCAATTCTTTAATTACCTTATAATAGTATTCCCTTCTTCTCTTCCTTTCTCTTCTATAATAAAAGTATTCAATTTCGATAATTTGAATATATATCTATATTACTATTAATACTATAAGATAAGATTATTTAGTAAAAAGATATTCCGGATATACTATTTTTGGTAAAGTAGTTTATAATACTAGAAAGGTAATAAAAGAATATAAGTATAAGACTAATAGTATTAGATAAAGCTTATTATAAGAAAGACCTTATTATAAGACAGGAATAGCTATTAATTATAGAATAGAAGACTTTCTGGAAATATAGGATATATAAGATATACGGGTCGTTCTGGTTATAATTAATTGGTAGGAGGAGGATTGATTTACAAGATATTATCTCTTAGTATACTACTTGCAATTCGCAGACATATAGTAGCTTGCTAGAGGATTGCAATTATATTACTGGCAGTGATTATTCTTGTATATAATTGCTCGGGAACGAGTAATAATCTATAAGGGGTTGTATATAGAGGGGCAAGCCCTACAGTACTGAAAATGGGCGGTTTTGGTGGTATTGCAGAGCCGTACATGGTCACGTGCTAGTGTCACGTGAGCGTAGCGAGCGACTACATAAGGCCACGTCTTCACTAGTTTCGCACTTCTCTCCTTAGACAATTCATCCACGTTTTGATCTCCCTCCATTTTATGGTTATATTCTCCTTTTACATTTATTAGTGAGCAATACAGGGAATAGTAAATGGAAGCTTAGCTTTTACACCCCTGAGTCTCTGGTTCACAGACAGGATCCGCGGTATTACTGTTATTATTATTATTATTATTATTGCAATTGGAAATATGGATTTCAGAATACGATTCTCAATATGAAGTACACGCAAGCTTATTGCCTTACAGGTATTCCTTTACGATTACGATTCTCGATCAGTATAATTATTTCGATTCGATTTATATCTCTTCCTCAGTCCGGCTCAGCTTCGAACAAGTACTTTAATTAAGTATATTAATGTTAACCTACGAGTACGAGCTCTCTTTATATCTTTTCGACTTTGATTCTTCAATTACCTTATAATAGTATTCCCTCCTTCTCTTCCCTTCTCTTCTATAATAAGAGTACCCGATTTCGATGATTTGAATATATATCTATACTACTATTAATACTATAAGATAAGATTACTTAATAAAAAGATATCCCGGATATACTATTTTTGGCAGAATAGTTTACAGTACTGGAAAGGTAATAAAAGAATATAAGTATAAGACTGATAGTACTGGATAAAGCTTATTGTAAGAAAGACCTTATTATAAGACGGGAATAGCTATTAATTATGGAATAGGAGACTTTCTGGAGATACGGGATACGTGGGATATACGGGTCATTCTGGTTATGATTAGCTGGTAGGAGGAGGATTGGTTTACAGGATACTATCTCTTGGTATATTACTTGCAATTCACAGATATATAGTAGCTTGTTAGGGAATTGCAATTACGTTACTGGCAGTGATTATTCTTGTATATAATTACTCGGGGACGAGCAATAATCTATAGGGGGTTATATATGGAGGGGCAAGCCCTATAGTACTGAAAATGGGCGGTTTTGGTAGTATTGCAGAGCCGTACGTGGTCACGTGCTAGCGTCACGTGAGCGTAGCGAGTGACTATATAAGGCCACGTCTTCACTAGTTTCGCACTTCTCTCCTTAGACAATTCATTCACGTTTTGATCTCCCTCCATTTTATAATTATATTCTCCTCCTATAATATAGAATAGTATAATATTCCCCTTTTTAATAATATTAAAATACTATATTAAAGAACTAATTACTATATTATTCAATATATTATAATAATACCAGGATACAAATCGAGTATAATTATCAATCCCGTTATATATTTCAATTCTCATAAACCTCAATTTATAATAGTTATTAATACTCTATACAAAATTCGATCCCGGTATAATAAACTCTCCTCGAGTAGCTTTCAGTTTATACTAGTAATAAATTAGTCTTTCGGGATTAATCTCTTGAAAGACAACTTGAATTATAATATAACTGATCTTATAGTCCCTATTCTTATTAATATCACGAGTATTCAGATATATATATATATATTTAATACTAAAGTTTTAAACTATTCTAAACTCTCTATTCTTATAGATCTCAATTTGTAAAAGCTAATAAATCTCTTTAATAGTCTTATTAATCTCCTCCCGAAATAAATAATATTATAGTTCTAGATACTTTCGAATCTCCTGAATTTTCCGAATATTAATCTCATATCCCTTATCTACTAAAACTCGAATAATATCTATATCTGATAGACTAATATCCTTGAATAAATAAATAATTTCGAGATATAATTCGGGAATCTCAATAAGATATATCTATTTAAGGAAACTCTAATTATAGAAATATTATTTCAGGATATTTTCGCTTATATTATATTCGTAATCCCTAAGGAGAATCTGGTAGATCTTTGGAAATAGTATATTATTATCACGAAACTCTTTAATTAGACCCTTATACACTTTGAGAACTTTTAATAAACGAATTATTATTAGTAATATTATTAATAAAAGAGAGAAGAAGTATAAGATTAACTATTAGAAGAGAAGCTTAAAGTAAATAAGATATATAAAACACTAAGATATAGTAACTAAATTAAGAATCCCCTAATTTCTCTATATTCAGACAATTATATCTTCAAATATATTATATTATATTACTAAAGAAACTCTGAATAGCAGTATAGCTAATATGCAATTGAGTTATTACAGACTTCTCTTTACGATTTACGATTTACGTCCCTCCTCGATTCGACCAATCAGAGCTTACGATTTGCGATTTGCAACCCCATAATTACCTTTTTTGGTCTTTACGATTTGCGATTTCGTCATATATACGATTCACGATTTGCGATTACCTCCTACAATGGTTCTGACCCAGTTGTAGTTACGTGATGCCGTACAAGGTAACGCCCCGCTGCAAATTCACCTCAGAGGGCTTGAAACAGTACAAGAATCTATATCTTGGTTTTCCATGCGCCAATTGACTCTTACAAATAGGAAGAGCAGCGAAAGCAGGATAACAATCTAACTTGGTGAAATGCCTTAACCTCTGCATATGCGGTTCTCGGGGGTGCAGATGTGTCGGATGCCGTTCAAGAAGGATCGATTAAAGAGCTCAGAAGCTATCTAAGCTGAAGATATATACAGAAATGGACTGGTGAAACACTAGTGCCGTATTCACGTGACCCCAACTGACAAGATGAGCTAGAGTCGGATGTAGATAGACTAAACGCAGCTCCTTTTCCTACTCCGCGTGAATAGCATAGATCATCGTCTTTGGTGCTTGTGATAGGCGATCTGCTGCGTTACACTTCTTGGGGTTATTGTTTTTCTATTGTGAAGGTACTTGTGCGAGCATTGTGCCTTTCGTATCGCTGCTGATTGCCTCGAATGTGGAAGGGAAGTCATCCGGGGGGTTTTTTTTTTGGCCTCGGATTTTCGACGCCGGGGTGGCTGTTATGGGAGATCAATGAAAATAATGAAAGCTTCAAGTATTTGGAACTGGCGTGTAAAAGGAGTTTTGAATCGATGGAGAAGTAAGATGAAAATTTCATCTTATGTTTCGTGGAAGTGTATGGTAGTGTTTGGTTTTATGTTACAAATTAATGTTCCAGAGATCTTGGTACAACCTAGTACAATAAGAAATGGTACGGTCCGGAGAGCGAGGTTATATTTCTCGGAGGAGACGGATTGTACCCAACACAAAACGCCGAACAGGATTGAGTAAACTTCCATCACCGGTTCATTAACATCTCGGATCGGGATAGGAAGGCTTTAAAGCCAATCTTTCAAGAGACGAGCAGCAAGAAATCCCCTACAACCTCCCGGAACTATGAACAGCTTCGATACAGCTCACGGTAACATCTTCAATCAGATCCAACGATACCGAGAAAACCCAGCTACGTTTACTAAAGAGGACTTCGAAACCGTAATGAATTGGATCCCAACAAGGGGCTACAAGGAAAGCCTGCCCTCCTTTAACCTCTTCTAACATGCGGCTTTGTGGGGATCAATGTAGGCCAGCACGTGAAGAGGAGGGCGAGCAAAATTCCTGGAGGTAGAGAGTGAAGCTGAAAGGTACCCTTACTCAAACGCCTCTTGCACAGCTACTAAGCACGATACACATTGGTAGATATTCATGGTATGCACGAGAACAGAGAAGGATGCACGGAAGCCGGTAAAATTATGCAAGGGTGCACCACGCCGTAGTAGGAGGGACGAAATAATTGCGGACGTGAAAGCCAAGGTGAATATTCACCCTCGGACTGTGTCTGAAAGGTACTGTTGAGGGTTTGTTTCAAATCGTCTTGATGTCCAAGGATACTTTGTACAATAGCACTTTATGGATATACGAATGCGATTAAGAGAGGTCGAAGGCTCTTCAAGCGACTTGAAGCAAGAATCGCGGATACCAGCGCAGGCGACGTCAATTGCGACCCAATTGATCTGCATTACAAGGTGGAGAGAACGGATAGCTTTCATCTAGTAATTGGGGAAGGTGAACTCAATTTCCCAAACACGTTCCGTACAATGAGAATCGATCTGGACAACGGAAAGCACCGGAGGGCGGTAGCATACATGGCAAGGGGTTGGATGTTTTACAGAGGAAGGAAAAGAAATCGACCCCGCATAACGACGAATTGAAAGGGATATTATCATTACACAAGTTCGTCCTCGACCGACTCCACACGGATTACACCATGTTTACCCAATGGGTGGAGGAGGCATAGAATGGCGAAGCACAGGGAACCTTCGAGGAGAATCCAATGAACACCGCACGGTTGCCATTGCTGACGCCACCAAGCACCAAAGGAAAGGAGGTGGAGAGAGGCCGGGGAGAACCGATACACATAACCGCCGCGAACCAAGAAGATCTTTTGATTCATCTATCATCTCAAGATACCATCTAACATGCAGTACCTAATACGAAGCAAGTCACATGCCACTCATATATCGCTTTCTAACCTCCCCTTTCCCGCGCCAAGGGGAACGGGAAACAAAAGTAATGGCAAAAGCTATAGTTTGAAATCCCCATTTGCCTTCTCCCCTTTACTCCCCATCCCAGCAATCTTTTCCGCGAGCCCGATTTTCAGGGCTCGGGAGCGCTCGGTGCAGAGCTCGTAGATGGTTGAGAGGTTGAAGGTTAGTGCGTGGAAGGAGCTTCCTTCTTCGACTAATGCTTCTAGGATGTCTCTCGCCTGTTTTGGGTTGTTAGTATGTACTGTACTCGTCGAGGAAGGGTTGAAGGATAGAAAGTAGGTAACAGAAGGAGAGGACAAGGTACCTCTTCCATGCGTCCCAAGTAGAGGAAGCAGACACCGAGGTTTTGACGATACATTGGGAGCTCGGATGGGGAGAAAGAGGAAGAGATGAGGTCCTCCCAGATCTCAACAGCGGAAGAGAAGTCGGAGTCGGCCATGTGTGCTAATGCTAAGATCACCTTCTTCTCGCTCTCTTCTCCAGCAGAAATGGATATTGCAGAGCGTGCAGCTTCAACATCGCCGAGACAGAGGAAGAGCAGGGCTTTTTGCGTCGCTAGTGTTGAAGCCGATGCTGAGTTGTCGGAGGGTGGAGATAAGGTGGATAAGAAGCGAGCAGCGCCTTCGAGATCTTCCATCTCGACAAGTGCACTTGCAACCCGGATCCCGAGTTCCTGGAGGCGGGTGGACCAAAACTCAATCTCGTTCTCCAATGCCTCGTTTGTCTCGCCTGGGGTTGACATGGAGGAGCGGGATTTCTTGAGAGAAGTGAGCGTCAAGCGCGCTTCACGCGCCAGCTCGTAATATCCCATTACCCCTCGTCTCGCGTCGTTGAAGCCCATTCCTTGGAGTCTAACAGCCAAGACTCTCAACTCCCAAGGAACAAGGTGCCGGCCCTCTTCGTCTCTGTAATAAGAAGAGTTAAGGTCTTCGAGGGCTTTGACTTCCTGCGCTGCTAGCGCCGTTTGACCACATAATGTCAGACATGAGAGTCGAGTGTAAATCAGCTCAAAGATCGTGGCGATGTCTGCTGGTAGACTTGGGCTAAGGTCCTCAGAGGTAAGCAGTTGCGCTGCCTTGATCGCTGCACTGCGGAAGTTCCCTGACGATACGAGATCAGGAAGGGACGTCGAAGGATCTGGTTGTAAAGCCGAGACACGGAAAGGAGGCGGTACATCGAGGAGGGTGAGGGGGTGGTATATTTCTGGGCGCAGGAGAAAGGAAAAGTTTTTCGATGGGGCCAATGACGGGGACCGAGAGGGTGATTGTGTTGAGAGGGTTGAGTGGGCAGTACGGAAGGAAGGTGAGGTGAGGAGTGATAAGTTGGAGCCTGGGGTCGGTGAGGCAAGGCGTGGAGTCATGAATTGTGATGTTGTTGGCGAGAGCAAGGATGAGGGCTGGTGCGGGAGGGAGGGACCGGTGCTGGTTGGTGAGGGGAGTGGTATTGGGGTTCTGTGTTTATCGTTAGTATGGATGAAGCTTTCGAAGGGGAGAAGAACGTACTCCCCGATGTCGAGGGGACCGCGGGTTGGGCGTCTGGGGAGAGCTAATAATAAGTCAACATCAAGTCGTTCTGTTTTGAGTCTATGATCGCAATGTTTAACAAAGGCCGTGTCGTGACGGCATGCTCGAGATTAAGCGTGTGGCA
Organism: Hyaloscypha hepaticicola; assembly: GCA_002865625.1. Classification (NCBI taxonomy): domain Eukaryota; kingdom Fungi; phylum Ascomycota; class Leotiomycetes; order Helotiales; family Hyaloscyphaceae; genus Hyaloscypha; species Hyaloscypha hepaticicola. Next base: position 350,008 of record KZ613478.1, read on the forward strand.
GTGCTGAGGAAATCAGGGGAAGCATGGACAACTTTCTCTTTATTCCTTTGTATCCTGATACGAAGTGTAATTTTGTTGCACGTCGCCGTAAGCGCCTAGACGCCGTGGAGGTTGTTATACACTTGTTTAGAGACACTAGCCGCGAGTGTTGCGATGACTTGGAGATGAGCCACGTGACATAAACCTCAACCCAGAGACAATGCAGGAGAAACCTTGAGTAGCCACACACACAAACTTGCGATGATGGAAACTTCCTCTCCTTTTGACTGTGTGACATATAGCAGAACTCCAGGGGGCCCGAAAAATCGATACATCTCAACCCCGTGATCAATGTCGTAGGATGGGAATCAGGTTGCTAGGACAAATGCAGCGGTTGCAGCGAAACAGGTGAGCGAGAGACCGACTGACCTCTACCAGATGATCCATGCCTTGAGTGTCTCTTGGGTGTTGATTCTGCTGATGAGGTTTCCATAATGGGTGAGACGCCTTGATGATGTTTGGTTTGAGGTTGCTCAAGGCTCAAGCAAGCGATTTGAGGTTAAGCATAATTTATGCAAGGATGACATACGCTAAGCGAGCGTTCACCCCGGTTGCATAAATAAAACAAAGTGCGGACGAACATGATCGTCCCAACTTTCTTTTGACAACACATCACCGGGATCACAGAAACGTTGGAAAACGGTTCCGGACCTTGGTTCCGCGTGGTACCTGAGCATCAAATGTTGCTTTCATCTCCAAGCCACCGCCTCTCATGATCGCATGCATATATCGCCCCGGCGGTCCACCTCCGCTTTGGCGCCTCCTCCGTCCCGTCAAATGTTCTCTAGCGAGGCGATATCTGCTGTGCAGTGTGCAGATTGCAGGAGAGAGGACCTTCTGAATTTCTGATGCGTTCGAGTGATCGCTTGAAGATCTCCTGTATGGATCTGAAGTTACTTCCTTTAGCAGAGTAAAGGCCGACGTCTAGAGCGACCTTGACTCGCAGAGCACGCTGCAAGGCTGCGGCGTTCTCCAAGGTGTTGCCAGGTCGCGATCCCCTGATCGATTGTTGGGCGTATGATTGGTTGTTTCCGCAGCTTAAGAGCTTCAGGTATTATTCCGTGCATGGATTCGAATCCTGCCCCGATTGACGTGGGGACGTGACAGGGGGCACCAATTGTGCTTTTTCCAAAAGTGTTTTCCGGCCTTCATGCGACCAGGGCCAATCCCAGCCTATTGGATATGTGTGACAATGAGTCCCATCAAACAGGAAGGTAATCCCCGCACAGAATTTGTGTAACGGTCGCTAAGGCCGTCTTTGCTTTGTGTTTGGGACGAGCAGTGGAAGTGGCGCCGCCATTCTTCAATGTTGTGAACTTGTGTTCGACGACGTGTGTGGAACCACGGCACTCTCAGACCACAGAACGGAAGTGGGGAGAAAGATTTCAGCTGGCAAGGGTCGTCCTCGGCGGCCACCCTCACGTTGCGCTCCCCGAGAGCCTGGGTTTCGCTTGCATTTGGTTGCGATTAGCCAGCATGCAGCCAACATCCAGCCAGCATATAGCCAGGGGTAGGGTTACATTGCTGGGATCGTTATCACGTGATGTCCGCATGAGGAGCGCGTCCCGCTGCCACCTGCTGCGGCTGAGCCATTTCCCAGATCCGGGGGCCCCCATGATGCCAGGATGTTGTGGAGATTCCCTTCAGCTCGCTTCCAGAGCATGTCTTAGAATCGATAATCGCGCGATGCATTTGTCAATGCCGACGAGGGGTATCCCGGACACATAAGAGATAGCGGCCCCCCCTTTTACTGCTCCAACCTCACCTACCCGCAATAAGTATGTCTCGGGACGTTTTGGCGTAAGACATGAATCTCGATCGACTTCAACGGTTTTCGTCGTCTCGAGATGCTATGTTTCAATGTCGCGCTCTTGTATTTCTTCGTCTTGTGTAGGCCCGCGGCGGCGGTCAATATCACGAATACAAACTTCAATGGCATCCAGACGGGAAGTCCGTTTACCATTACCTGGACAAACAACGCGGGTCCGGTGACAATACTGCTGCGGATGGGCACCAACAGCGACCCAGAAAAAGATATTGCAAAGGCCATTTGGGGTGCGTCGCGTTGATGGATACATTGTCGAGGAGCAGTGATGCTGACAAAAATCTACAGTCGATCTCCCAGGGACGTCCTTTGGCTGGGTTCCTGGACCGATCCTTCAAACGGGTCAATATGTGCTTCAACTTGCAGACTCAGCCGTTCAACCGGTCTTTTCGCCGCCGTTCCAGCTTACGAACGTGCCAGTGACGACCGTACGTTTGTCTCGAAGTAAACCGGTCTTGTTCCTGCTGACTTTGCCCTCTAGACATCAAGCTCGACCCCATCTTCAGCACCCACGTCCTCGTCCCAAGGAAGCGCATCAACATCAATATCACAATCTTCAGCGTCAGACTCGACACCCACATCCTCCTCTCCCTCTTCCTCGACCCCAGCCACAACAACCACATCAGACACAAACAACACAACCAGCAGCCAAGCACAAAGTAGCGCACCACCTGGGCCCCGAATAAAAGTAGCCGTCAAAATCGGCGTCGGTGTCTTGTTCCTCTTCATCATCATTCTCATAATACTCCTCACAATCTCCCTCATACGCATCCGAAGAGCGCGGAAGAAGCGCCTCGCCCTTTCCCCTCCCCCTACCTCCTCCGATGGAGTCATTCCGAAAAACAACGATCTCGAACACGGACGAGGCGTAGAAATGTCCGGCGCGCTAGATAGCGCGATCAGCATCAGCAACGGAGTCTGTAGTCCCACAACAGATATCAGCAGTAGGAGACCGAGCACAAGGCCTAGCACAGGTCCGACGATAGAGGAGGAGGTCGAGATGGTGGTGGTGCAGCAAGAGCCTGTCGAGATCGGCAGCTCAGGATACGGGAGGGAGTTAACCCCGAGAGAGAAGGAGCAAGCGATCGAGATCGGCAGCTCCGGGTATGGGAAACAGATGAGTGGGCAGGAGAAAGAGAAGGCGGTCGAGGTGGAGGCGCATCAGAATATACCGTTTGAAGAACGGAAACGGAGGAGGAGGGGCGTTCGGTTAATGATCGAGAGGACGAAGATTTGGTTTTAGCGTTTTATATACCCAATACCCATAGGAGAAAAAAATGGAAAATAATACAAATGGCTTGGATTGGTAGGACATGTGAGGGCCGGTTGGAGGTTCGATACAGTACCAAACGATTCCTAACATCCAGCAAGAGGTCCCTCGTGTTTGGTTTGATTGCTTGAACATTCTGAGAATAACTCTCGTCCTACCACAGCTTTCTCTATTCCTATCGTCTTTCAATGTCTGCTATACTTTCTACCTCCGCATCTGCCAATTGATACTCGTCAAAGACGCCGTGCAGGCTTCTCATCTTCCCCGTACCGGACGTAACCCACCATGGCAAGGCGCGGATCGAGGCCAAGCTGTCAACCGCTTCGGCCCGCTACAGTACACCACTCAAGACTGACGAATGTAACTCCACCTCTAATGCATAACATCCACGCTAGTTAGCCAGACGTCTTTGATCGCGCGAGACGTACTACGTACCTCCCAGGCGTCACTGCCGTTCCATTCCATTCAGAAGTATTTAACACGGCGTACTCCACCTCGTCTGCCAAACATAAGGAGGTCTGCCATGGTCCTGTATCCTAGCTCCATACAGTGCTAGTTTTGTGCGGCAGATGAAGACTTCTCGGAACCTTGACGCGAGCCAGAATTCTGACGTTTCGGAGACGAGTATATTAATAGCCACCCCGCTCCGGCTCAGAGATCTTCGCAAAGGTAGTCAAGAAACTAGTAGTCGTGTATAAACTAATTCCGTTATCTCTGGGCCAATGCAAGCACATAGTAAGATTATAGAATACGAAAGTTAAGGAGTACCAAGCAGATGGGTAGGGGTAGGGACGTGAATCGTCATTCAACGAGAGATCTTTTTTTCTGAGTAAGCGCCCAAGGAGGCTAAGTCTGAGGTTTGATGGTCATTGATTCGTTCTCTTCCCATGCTTTTCCACGAGGCTTGGGATTTCACGATGACGGATCGAAGCAAAAGTTAGTAAGGAGTGTAAATTGCAAGGCGTCCGCCAGTAATTATTTTCCTTCCTCGACTTAAGGTTCGCCTGATCTACAATATAGCCATGAAGCACAACCTCATGAGGCTATTAATTTATTTGCCCTTTTCTCACCTATCATCTTGGCTCTTCAAAATACCCACATTTCGAAGTACCCGGCCTTCAGGGAACTACCATTGTATACAATAGAGCTTGAGAAGGTGAAAGTGCGATCATCGGACCACCTCCTGCTCAGAAGATAAGTTTCACGCTATCGCCGAGACATTCACAGCCCTAGATCCCAAATCATCCACCAGCGCAGCATCTATAAAAGGTCCATGGGGCGGTTCCGCCTCGACCGCAACATTGAATCAGGCCAATCGATTTTCCAAGATGGAGGTGGAGTCGATCGGTCACTATCCATGGACAGTGGTGGTTTCACTGCATGGTATGAATGGTGTCCGCTTCAAGACCAACCTCGACAGTTTTTCTATTTCTGCTGGAGATGCCGGCACTGTGCTTTGTAACGTGAGGAATTCCTCCTATCGCACTTGTGGATTTGCAATCATAATACTAGATTCTTCACTCAAGAGGGCTTCACGACGCCGTCTGCAGAAGCGGTTCTTATGAGACAACACGCTGAATGGATTGTTGAAGATTTTCGGGCAGGAGATAAATTGATCTCAGTCCCTTTTGCGGGGTTTGGAAAGGTCGAGTGGTTTGAATGTCAGGCTGTTACTGCACCGGTGAGATGCTAATAAGAAAATTATTATGTTTTATCCTGAAGATGGGGAGATTATGGTTATACAGGAGAACGATGCTGTCCTGACCTTAGCAACGCTCTCTGATTACAGTATGACGGTGACGTATACTGTATAGGTCTTTGGAGAGAAGTATTGAGCGATAGATGACTAAATTTAGAATAGTAAAAGCAGGAATAAACTACATCGAATCTAGATAGGAGTAAACACATGTGAAGATACTTGGGCATGAGAGGTCCTCTCATCGAGGACTCTTTCTGATAGCTTTAAAAAATGTGAGATTTTCGAGCGTATTCGAATCTCCTCGGAGTCAATTAAACATTTCTTTTACGAAAATTTTGATATTAAACCGTCACCACCCGAAAATTAGGAGATATATATATCTCCGCACCTCGAGGTATAAGAAACTCTTCAAAATAATAAGTAGAACAAAGACGAGAATGGTTCTCATAAATAAAACAAGAGTATTTATAAATGTGGTGAGAAGCGGCAAGGAAACGAAACAAAGAGCAGTAACGGAGAATAAGTAAATTCATAGAGAACAAATGAACAATCAAACTCGCGAGTGGTAAACAAACAAGTGATGAACAATCCAAAAGAAACATATTAGAGCTTCCAAACCTTCCAGAGCTTGGGAGCTTGGATTCCACTTCGTAATAACACATTCTTCATCTCTCCACAAATTCATCATGAAGCTATCATTCGTCCTCTTTGCGACCACCATTTTCGCACACCAAGACACTGCTTTCCAACCGTCTCGAACTCTCCGAGTTTCAGAAGAAGTCGCCAAAGATGGTACAAATTCCATGACCACCACGAACTGGGCAGGTGCTTACGTCGGACCACCAGCACCAGAGACAAGCTTCTATGCAATCGTCGGCTCATTCATTGCTCCCGATCCTAAGCCGCCATCCAACGATGAAGGAAATGGACCGTGGCAAGGCTCTGCTTGGGTAGGTATCGATGGCATATCGACACAGTCCCTCTTTCAGGCAGGAATCTCCTAGGCAGTAACCAGAGACGCTAATGGTACCCTGGAAACCAGCTTCTGGGCATGGTACGAATGGCTGCCCAATGCTAGCACCGCCTTTACCAACTTCTCGATTTCATCTGGTGATATCATCACCGTGCTCTGCGAGACCGATAACTTTACTAAAGGTACTTGCGTTTTACAGAATCAGAATACTCACTATTCGGTATCTGAACTGCTGTTGGCGCCTTCTACGGAATCTGCTCTCCTCGGAGCTAATGCCGAATGGATCGTCGAGGACTTTAGTGTGAACAACGGTCTTGCTGCTTTTGCCAACTTCGAAAAGGTCGAATGGTTTGACTGTGAGGCTTACACTATGCCAGTCGTAGGCGAGGGAGGCGATGTGTTGTTCACTCCTGGTAATGGGAGTCAGGTGATTCTGACGAATGGCAACGCAGTATTAACCTCCTCGACAATGATGGGAAAGAATATGACGGTAACATATAATTAAGGTAGAGAGGGATTGATATTGGGAGGTGCCATTGATTGGCACTGGATGGGATACACGAGGAGAATGAATATGGCACCGATGCGAATAGGGGTAACTCGCCTAACAGCCCAGCTCCAGCGAGTATAAGAACTTAGTGAAATGGAACTCCATCGCACTATCTGATATTGTCTTCTTTGAAACGTTCAAACGCGCAATTAGGGTTTCAAAAAAGCTCAGAGTGAATTTTTCAATGCAAAATCATGAGAAGTTTTATATATTGGTAGGTAAACGCTATCGAATAAAGACTAGGGAAAGAGCAATCACAAAGCATCAACCTGAATAGCAGCAGGTAAGACTTTCAACCCAAAGGGTCAAGACCCCGAGGTAAGAAACAAAATATGTACTGCAATGACAACAAACAACAAGCTCTCCAGGCCACCAAGAAACCGGGACAAAGCTGAAAAGGAGCACATTGCGAAAAGTACTACTTGGTTCAACTCACAAGAATTATGAGGGCCAAAAAGGAATATCTTCTTTTTTTCATTCATCTTCGGTTCTTGGAGCGAGAAGTAATGGCGAGGAAGATTGAAATCTCTGCCCAGAAGGTGCATAAGTCAGGTTCACCTTTGCATGCAAGTATCACTTCTGAACCGGAGTCGCGCTAGGGCGCTTCACCTACGCTCCAACTTCAACCAACTTTCGACGTCGGCCATCAATACACCAAGCACTCAGTCGAACACTAGCAATAGGCCAGGGAAGCCATGACGGTAGGTGTCGATCTTGATGGGCTCCTGGGCAGTATTCCGATCTGACTTGTCGTAGAGACAGAGACTCAACAGAAAGCCAAAGGCAAATAGGTCTACGGATTCAAACAGCCTAGAGACAGCTTCGATACCCAGCCTGCAGTATGCACTTTCCTTCCAGAAATATGTGGAACATTCAAGATAACGCTAGACAGGAATCCCCAGTCGGTCGTGACGGTGATCGTGAGCTCCCACCCCGCTCCAAAGGACAGCTCAGAAGTCAACAAAGTAACGACGGCTGCCAATCATCAAACTGGCGAACCAAGTCTCAAAAGATTTATCATTCACAAAAATTTTCTCTGCTTCTACTCGCCATTCTTTGCATCCGCGTTCAATGGCCCATACAAAGAAGGAAAGACACAAATGATGAATCTCTCCGAGATTGATCTTGAAGCTTTCGGCATGTTCGTGTATTGGCTGTATCAGAGAAAACTTCCGACACATACTGTTGACTTTGAGGATGTTGATCTGGTCCATCTTGCCAATCTCTGGATCCTCGGAGACCGATTCCTCATCCCGTCTCTCCAGAACAATGCCGCAGCCCGAATCCATACTATAATCAACGAGGGAAAGCTAGAGGGCTTTCAAGAATTCATCAACATTGCCTACAGATACCGAGAGGGACACAATGAGTTGGCAAAGTTGGCAGTTTGGACGGTGATTAAAGAGGATCAGTCTATCTTTGATGCGATCTGGCAAGAGTCCGGCTTCCCTCCTGCTATGGCTCTGGAGATCATGAGATTGTTGAAGACGCATTACGAAAGCTTGAAGTGCGTGAAAAAGCTGCCAATGCCACCAAGTGACGCCTTCAAAGTCAAAGAATATAAGGGTTGAGGAGAAGTCAGGAAGTGATGAAGTTTCGTGTCTGCACTTTGCTTTTGCGTTATGGACCAAGTTACCTCACGATTGAGTCTGCGTGGAGCTTCGGTCAGGGATACTTGCACAGAGATATTGAACTTCTCTTTTGTTCTCCGGCTTTGTAATGCGCGAGTGTTGTGAGAGTTGTTAAGTACACCGTGGCTGACAAGGGGTCACAACTCGATTCAGGGGCCCCCTATTCTGGGACCTCGGTTAGCACGCAGGCTAAAATTGGAAGAACGGCATATAATATTTCTCGCTTTTCCATCCGATTTCTTCTACGTGAATGAAACCTGGTACCTTAGCGCATATTTCAGAACTATCGAGAGCACCTTCACATCTTGTCCGTCCCCTTCTCTCTTCTACACACCCTCATCCAATCACTGGTGTTGACCTTCATCAGCGCAACTGTAGAGGGACCATCCTCATCTAGAAAATATCTCAATTTATTTGCTGAATTTTGTTATACTAGCATGCCACCATTACAGAAACGGATAGGGTTTTAATCATCTACCGGCTTGGTGTTTTAGGTTATTCTTTCTTTGCCACCAGTGTTCGGCATTAGGTTGAACCTACAGTACCTACGCCCCTTCTAGGTAGATAACCTAGCCTAAGAAGGTTCTCATAGGTAGGTAACTTACAGGTTTATAGGTTTCATAGGTTGAACCTATAATTTTAATATTCACGCGATCCCCTACTAATCTTTTACTAGAAACGCGTATGACTAAATATGAGAACCTTGTATTAAAATGATTGATAAATTAACCTTCTTCTTGATTACTCACAACTCCCTTTATATTAATATATTATTATTACGTGAAGACTCCATATCACATACGCTCCAGCCATGTGACCCAGCAATATTCTAGCCTGGCCTAACGGCCTTCAAATAAGTTCTTTCCAAGGGGCCTTAAAGACAGCTCTCGGCTAGTAGGTAGTAAAGGTCTTGACTACTTAATATATTAATGTTAAGACCCCTTCTGCTGTTCCTCATTTTGTAGCATCCCACTTGAAAATTGTAGGTTGAACCTACACTTAACCTATGACCCTTGTAGGTAGGTAGGTAACCTAGGTTCGACCTATAAATCTCGACCTAATGCCGAACACTGTTTGCCACACATTGCCGATACCCTGATACTTTATTTCCGGCATGTTTTGGTCTAAGCTTAGGCTCTCCGCACTCAGCCAGGGCCGAGAAGAGCAACCTTTTATATCAGTGTATATAATGCCGCCTATAATAGAGTCATTAGTCTGTTCTTCTCATAAATCTGGACCAAAGCCAGACGAAGTTATCAAATTGATTCTTCTTTTGCCAAAGCAAAATTAAATCTATTCAATAGTGCACTTCTCAAGTTTTTCAGAATTCAAGTACTATAGCAGCCGTCAACGGCTTGATTACTGCCCAGGCGATAGGTTTAAAGTGCCGCAATCAATGCACTCACTGGGACCGCTAGGTTCCTTGCCGGCCTTTCTCCTGCATTGTTATTTGTACGAGTTTGCTTGGGACAATAATAAGAATCTCGGTGGAGAATTCTTTCTAATCTTTCCTGATCTATATTTCGTTAGGAAATTGTGAAGTGAAGTAGAGGACCTTGATTTTTATATTACTTGAAAACTTTATCAAAACACAGATCTTTGACCTCGGGCTCGGAAGATTCCCGAAGGCTCGTCATCTGACATTCGTTATATCGCTTACTATAACGTAGGTCCTTTTCAATGCGATGGTTTGTGGCACTGTGTGGCTTGCGTTCTGGCCGGCCTGCTCCACCCCTTGCGGGAAATTAACAATGCGAGGGTAAATCAGGGGTACATATTGTATATTAGGACGTTGCCTTCTTCATTTGCGCCGATAGATTTTTCTGATGGCAGTGAACAGCCTACGGCAGGACTTATCAACTAAGACTTAGCAAAAGGTAGTGTAGAGCTGGGGGTGAAGCTGCATCATGGTGAATTGGAGTCCAATCTATTTATGCATGCTTGAGCGAGTACAGTGAGAAGTCGTGTCGTCTTTTCTGCATCAGTATTTGGTGACGTGGAATGTTTATTGTGTGTATATATCCAAGACCCTGCTCCGAAAATGCATATCAAATCGAACACCGACGACAATACAATCTCAAGAAAAAATTATGTCCGACATATCTCCAACCCAAAATGCAATAACCTTACTCATCACCAATAACTCAGATTCGGCCTCAAATTTAACCCTTCTCTTAAGGGCAGTTTGTCGGTCTAACCGCCGTCAAAGTACACCGTTATTGAGGAAGTTGCTAGCAGCAATAAAGTACTGATCAATAGCTGGAAGGATCGAACTACATCTATCTTGATTGATTGATAGATTGAACTGCGGCGGTGACCTGATCTGGCTAGATATTTTTCTTCATTTGTACTTTCTGGCCAACAACACCGCCGTTGGTAATGGTATTTCTGAGATTGGAAATAGGCTCTTACGATCATCCTCATGGATTTCGACACAGCCCAGATGGCCGGAATTGTAGCTTTCCGGACTCGAGACCTAGAATTGTAGCCTAGGGCTAACTTATCATACTTTTTGGGATCTTCATCGACCGTGTCAAAAGCCTTGAGAAAGAATACGTTGCTGTGTGTAAGCCAACATTCGCCCCAAATACTTTCGAAGGATGAATCAATTGCGATGTTTACATGTAGGCATTTTCATTGGAAAGTTTGTACATTGTTGGAGCCATCAGGGCCAGCGGTTAATTGGGTGCAGGCTGTATAACTATTTTAGTGCTATTTGTTGCATTTGGCGGCCGTGTGAGTGGTTGGAGGATATGAATGCGATTGGATGTGGCGCAGTCAGCTTACTGTAGCAGCTTGATGAGGCCGCGTGCGGGTAAATAGGAATACATAAGGCAGAAATCCCGTCGAAAATAGACATAATTCTTTCCCAACTTACTTTTCATTAGCAGAAAAGCTTGGGTTGGATGCTAACAATAGCGGGAGTCGCTATGATTGTTTTGCAGACAGTACGCACACCAACTTGGTCGGCTTGCTAATGTAACACACATGGCACTTCAACTTTTCGAATAATTCCAGCAGGCATGGTGGCTCCTAATAACACTGGTTCAAATATAATGGGAAAGGCCGATTTTACAACCTAATTAATTTGATTACCTTAACTTTTGGCGAGACGTTATTTCTTTGAAGTGTTTGGTGGATCCTGGGGTAATCTTACATACAGTAAGCCCCAAGCGAGCTTCCCCTGGATACCTCAAACTAATCCAAACAAAGGGCTGAACTTGCAAACCAATCGGCACACAAAGCCAAGGAAAACAATGGATCCTAGTCAGAAATGCCCTAGACCACCAAGTCTCGGTAAAATGAGACAAATGACTCCCCGAGTTCTTTATTTCGAGGATGCTTTGTATGGAAGATTTCTGAACAATGCATTGTATATTTTGCTCCAAACAGGCTGTAAAACATTCAAACAAGAGTAAAGGATGACTATAAGTTATTTCTGTGTTGCTACTATATTACAGGTAGATATTTATACTTTGGCAGTCATTCAAATCATCACAATGTGTGTAATTCATATTGAAACTATCTTCTGTGGATGCGCTCACAGCTCATGGACCCAATCCTCCTCCGAGTATTGCCAGTGTGAGGATATTATGTTCATGATGGGGGCAAGCATTCAAGCAGGTCAAAAATGCCAAAACTGCAGTCAAGAGACTCTCAACCTCGGGTCTAAAAAGAAGTCTGTCAGTAATGACTCGACGCGCCGTTACCTAGCTTTCCGCAACGCTCAATTCCTCCAAGTCACAGCACGTCACACAGAGAACCTCAGTGAAGGAGCTGCGAAAGCAATTGCAGACTTCCGCCACGTCTTGGTCACTCTTGCCAGACCTTCTGAATCAGGTGGGGTGCGCCAGGCCGCTGTCAAGACCTTTGCAACAGCGGACTACAGTGGCATTGAAGAATCGACTTGGGTTCTGTTAAAGCATCCACCCATTCCATTGGATTTTCATGCAAATGAGCATCTCATTGATCGAAATCATTTTATTTCTCCTGAAGTGACAGTTGTTCCACCAGGCACAATTACGGACGATAGTGACAGGTGCGGGATTTGCTGGGGATCATTGTCTAGTACTGATGCAGAAGAAGCTTGTTCTGGGGAAGGAGCAAGAAGATTGCCTTGTGGCCATATATATGGACATAAATGCCTAATAAGGATCTTTCAACCGTCAAGGAAACCATTTGTGGCATGTCCACATTGTCGTGCAGAGTTCAGATCTATTCAAGCACGACATTATTCTAAGGAACCATTCGTGCTGGCAAGTTTAGCGGCCTTCGAACATAAAAATGGGCTTCTTGGGAATCTGATAGTCGATGCTCTCTTTCCATGGTTTGTGGCCGTAATGCTCATTATGGATACAGCTCCGAAGCTGAATTTAGATTCAGGAGACCCCCTCAAAGAAGCACCCCGTTGGGTCAGGGCTTCGATTATATTGGTATTGTTCTCGGTATCTCCGTTTGTTTTTATAGTTGATGCGCTCGGAACACTCGGACGAGGCGTTAATCTCCTGTTTTAGGAAGATGGGATTTAATCTCGCCTCCAAAATCGGATCCCTAAAATTAAGGATCGTGCTCACCATACTCACCATTGCCGTGGTAAGCTGGCTTACCAAAATACTATAAAGACACGCAAGTACTCCTTGTTCTGTCAGCTTGGAATTTTCTGATTTCAGCAGGCTGACTCATGGTCCCATAATTATAGCAATGAACAATTCGCATGAAAACACAGAATTACCATTCTCGTTTATATAACTCTTATGATTTGTTCCTTTTTGTTCAATTTGACTTGCTGTTGCTCTGTCATCCTGATTTCCTCAACTGTGAATACAAGATCAAAATCTAGATACTCTCCATGGACTCTTCATAAGCAACCTGATATATACACTTTCATAGTTCGGCCTCTGAGAAAGGTAAGGAGAATTCTAGAAACCTTTTACATTTCGATACAAATGAAGACTGTCCTAACCATCGGTTGTCTGGGCAGACAATTAGTTGTGGACTCCTTCCGCAAGGATAGTGCTAAGTAGCCTCATGATCATTTCGTCATCCCAGTACTCTTGAATAGTTCATCCAGAGCTCAAGGACACCAAACTTACTCAGCAACACCAAGACATCTCCTTCTCAAGCAAGCCAAAATAATCCCACATGGCACGTTAAATACAGCTCTAAAGTCCTCGCCCGAGGGCTGCCTAGGGATGGCATGATAAAACTGTGATTTTATCCATAAATCCAAGCGCAGTCTCACACGCACCTCAGCTGCACGCATCTTTGGTAGCAGATATAAGTGAAATCCAAGCTCTTTAGATCTATTCTCGAGCCAGTGAAACGATTCAGCGAAAGTGGGTCTAAGGCCCGCCTCGCTTAAAATAGGGGGACATCGGAGCTCCTTCCTATCTGACGAACGAAGTGCACACATGGAAACAATTGTCCTCTTGTATTGAATTGATTCAATAATATATACCGTTTTGGTGTCATGAAAACTCTATCGCTTTACCAGTCTCCTGCTCCAATCCTCGTTATACATGCCATACGTCACTTGGCCTTCCCTAAGGCCACCGACCTGGCATTCTGCCGGGGTCATTGTCTTCAAATTATGAGGCTTCTCTGTCAGTCTCGGAAGTACTTTTAAAACGTTGTTTCTTCCCATGTTTACCAAGTCGTGCTGGTTCACAGACACGTGCTCGTCCCACCATGCACACGCATTCGGAATGCTCTCGAACGGGTAATCAATCGAGAACATGATTGACTGAGCACCAATTTCACCCATCGCACAAATCAGAGCAGGAGTTGAGAAATGACCGCTCGTTGTGATGAAGACTTGGTCTCCAAAGTAATCTTGAACAAGCTTGTCTTTCCTCATTGGCATCTTAGGGAAACGGGCTCGATCAAGCTTGTGATCGATTCGGTATATGTCATAGGGTCTGTAGTAAGCATCAGCATACAGCCATTCCTATCAGTTTCTACAACGAGACTTACATGTGTTCACCCATGTGGCCAAAAATCAGCTTCACGTCAGGAAACCGGTCCAGAACTCCATTAGTAATAATACCCAAAATATGCATGTTAAGACGATCTGCATATCCAAGAGCAGAAAAGTCCAGCCATGGCCTTCCCTTCCACATCTGATCATGGATAAGGCTTGAAGATATCCTTGGATGCAAGTACACGGGTGCCTTCAAATCATTGGCAGCTTTCCAAAATGGGCCATACTCTGGCTGGTCAAAAAACAGCATAGTGTTTCCGTCAGGTCCACTGCTTTGAAAATCATTCAACAAGACACCAACGAACCCCTTTTTCTTCGTGATACAGCGAGTCAACTCTTCCGCTGCTTGCCCTGGATCATGCATGCTGACTGCTGCAAAAGCCGCAAATCTTGTAGGATTCTTCATCACCTCCTCCTCGAGTTTATCGTTTGCGAGTGTAGCTAGTGCTTCTGCTGTTGCAGGATCCGAGATTCCTTGACAGCCGGCTGAGACGAAAGAGAGGACCATGAAGTCAACACCATTCTCATCCATTTGGCGAATTCGCATATCGTGAATATCGAGGAGCTCTCTAGTGAGACGATCGCCGGTCCCAGTTGCTACGAACTTTCCTGGGTCATTTTTCGCCAATGCTTGTGGAATCGTCCAGCATTCTTCGAGGGCGATCTTTCCAAGCATCTTGCTAATTTTAGCCAGTTAAGAATCAAATCTTGCAGGCACAACTAAAGCGTTGAAATTTATCGAGGCAATTTCTTTTGTTGAGTTACGTGAAGAAGATTGAAATTATTGTGTCAAGCTTTGAAAGCCACGCAAAATCTTGAATAAAACAGAAGGTGTTGTCGGAAAGATACTTCCTGGGTTACGGAGATCCTCCATCCTCCCCGCCAGTGGGAGGTGAGTGATACAGGGATTGCAACTCCCGTGTGCGGGGTATGACAGCCCGAAAGCCCCTCATAGGAGCTCCCTGTTGATTTTATTCCCAAAGAAGTCCATAAACACGACTTTCAACCGATGACCTGTGGCGCCCATGTCCACAAGAGAGAGTGTATTTGAGTTTCTATAGTCACAATTTTCTGAGCCATCTAATCCTTGAAGAATATATCTGCAATGCCCTTCCTCCCCGCGATTTCAGAAGAAGATCTTTCCCTTGTAAGGTAATTTAGTCCGATCTGACGGCTCAACTCTGGGGGTTCTCCATTCTATTCTTCTCTTGTTGTTGCCCCTATTGCCGGTTAAGTGTTACTCAAAATCTTCGATCTTGGGATTCCTGGACTACGGTCATCTTCCTTAAATCTTTGGAAAAAGACCCAGTCCTTCTTAAGAACCCAGTTTTTCTTTTCTTCAAATCGAGAGGAGCTTCTACCAAAAATCCGTGAAATCCCCTCGCACCATGGATGCAGCCTTAGAAAAAGCTCAAGTGAGTCAGATTGACGATGCCCTGAACACAAATGGCAACAACAACGACGCAGAGAACGACCTGAATAAACCCCAAAGGCTCGCTGGAGATGCTCCAAGTGATCTAAGACTAGACAAGCATAGACTGCCACTTGTCCCACAGCCAACTAAACACAAAGATGATCCACTCGTAAGTCTCACCAACAAAACAATAATTCACCAAGAGCATCACGATTCTAACATCTACAGAACTGGTCTCCAGCACTCAAGCTCTTCATCGCTGTTCAAATCAGCTGGCTAGCCTGCCTAGGCCCTATGGCCGCAGCAGTAATTAATCCTGCCTTCGTCCCCCTCGGAAAAGCGTTCAAGATCACCACTGTTGAAGCATCATATGAGCTCACAGTGTACATAATCTTCGCTGGTGTTGGACCACTCCTAATCTCTCCTTTGGCAAACGTCTACGGTCGCCGCCCAGTCTATCTCCTGGGAAATGTTCTTGCTGCTGTAACGAATATCATTGCGGGGCACTGTACGACCTGGAATGGGATTCTTGTTACGAGGGTCTTTAATGGTATTGGCGCAGGGTCAAATGTAGCGATTGGTGGTGCTACGATCTGTGATTTATATTTTATGCATGAGAGGGGACTGTATATGGGGATTTATACTTTCTTCCTGACCAATGGTCCGCACTTGGCACCGTTAATAGGAGGATATATTGCGCAGAACTTGGGATGGAGACAATGCTTCAACATTCCCGTAAGCCCACGCACTTTTTCAATTCTTTTTAATCAGAGTCTGACAAAATCAGGGGTACATCCAACTAGGAACCTTCCTTGTAACCCTTCTCTGCCTCCCAGAAACTCTGTACTCCCGCAACACCACCACCACCTCCAGCTCCTCCTACAAACCAGCATCCTACACCTCCCTCCTTCTCTTTCGCCGCGGTCATCTCTCCGACCGTGATCTCAAAGCAAAAGACTTCCTTGAGCCTTTCTACATGCTAAAATACATCTCAATCCTCATACCAGGACTCTACTATATGATCTCCTTCGGCTTTGGAACTGTTCTCTTCGCCACAACGGGAGCTTCCCTCTTCGCAAAATTCTATCACTTCAATGTGGCACAGACTGGTCTGCTCCTCTCTATTCCGCTTCTTATTGGATGCTTGATAGGAGAGTTCAATGCAGGATGGTTGACTGATCACATGGTCTACCGGTATGCGAAGCGTCATGATGGAGTGAGGAAGCCGGAGGCGAGGTTGGATGCTATTTGGCTGGCGCTCTTATTGCCGATTGGAGTGATTATTGATGGGATTTGTTTGAGTCATTATAAAAGTGTGGGGTGGATTGGAGCGGCATTCGGGATGGGCATTGCCTGTTGCGGGTTGCAGGTTGCTACGACGGTTGTGTATGCTTATTGTACAGATGTGAGCCGACACTCTCCCCTCGCCTCTCCCCAAACCCATAATAGACAAAGTTTACTCATATTTATGTAGTGCTATAAGCCCCAAAGCGCAGAGATCTCAACGGTACTAAATACTTTTCGCTCAATATTTTCAGCACTCATCTCTTTCTACGCGTGAGTCTCTCACTCTAACCCCTCTCTACTTATCTCACAAAGATCAGAATCCCCCTAGGCAACAAAATCAAATTCGAATACGCATGGCTCGTCTTTGCCCTGCTGAACATTGTATTTCTCCTCCCGATGTTCGCGCTACGGATCTATGGATCACGATGGAGAAGCTATGCTTGGCAGTCACCGCCCAAGTTCCACAATGATATTTAACCTTGGAATTTCGGTCCTCTTTTTTCCAACTTGCATTTGCATTTGGTAATGCACAGGGAGGGGACCTGGTGGAACAAAAAGAAGCAAAACATAGGGCGGGGTTCCTGCACGTACCGAGACATTTTCCAGCCGAGGAAGGATTTTGAGTATTCAGCTCATGCAGCCACAACGTGCTGCGAACACCGAGTAGGCTGCTTGGTTTACACACGGGACGAATACGAGAATTTGGGATGTTCAGGACGGATGGAAATCATGCAGGAGACTTCTGATTTTAATTTGCTTTGATACATGTTGAGCGGGTAAGAAATTCGCCAAGTTCAAATTCATCTGCCTCGAGTGATTGATGCAATCTTTGTTCAAGCTCAGCTGGCTATGTTGATATTTGCTTACAAAATATCAACCAGCTTCTCCGCAGCATAGTGGATATTTGTCCCCCATTTATCAGGTGTAGTCTTGGGCCGGAACGTCAGCAGACATCTAAAATGAATCTCAAGGGCAACTCACCTGAATAATCAGTGTCCCATCATCCAACAAAACCTCATTGTAACCCCCGTTCTTTAGTGTATCCACAACCTTCAACTGCACAACACCCTTCGGTACCCCCTCCTCGAACCCCTCCCTCAACATTTCATCCTCACCAAACTTCTCCCTCTCCAACACATCCACGAACGCCTCCAAATATTTAAATGCAAAGCTACCAAGATTAGTCTCCCAATCGTCACGGACATCCTTTCCACTTTTTAGCTTAGCACCAAGAGCTTCAAAATTGGGCTGGAATTCAAATTTCGGGTTCTGGAGCAGCTTTCGCGCCTTTTCGAGCAGGGGAATGATACTGGTCGTGTAGTCTGTCTTGATGGAGTGACGGGCTGCGTAGCTTAGGGGTGAGGCTCCTTCGGGCTGAGGGGCATCGGAGAGTGCTTCAGCAATTTTCTCACCGACATAACTGATGTTGGAGCCAAGTTTGTCTGGATGGAAGAGGAGTCGGAGTTGACCATCTTGAACATCGCAGCCGCTGTAGCTGAATTTTGGAGATGCAACAAGAGTCACGGTGTGCGTTGGGCAGACAGTATTGAGTTCCTCCTTGCCGGAGTCACCATGGTACGCGAGAAAGCTGTTCTTCAAAGAGTAGACGAAGGCGTCAAAGTATCTGGTTTGGAATATCAGAGGGAACCTGGGAAGTAGGCTTGGGACTTACGCGAAGATGCAATCACCGGGAGAGTTCTTGCCGTAGCCATCTTCTTCAGCGTAAGGATAAATGGCGAGTGCATTGGCTTCCAACTTCCAAGGAACACCGAGGAGAGTTAGCATTTGCGCTTCGAGGTCTCCCTTCTTGTTCTCCCAGCCATCTCGAACTAAATGATCGAAGATTAGTCGATGTGATCAAGATGGGACCATGTTGGAGATCACATACCATTCTTGCGAGCAGCAAGGGGGAGTTTTTCTACTGGGGCTTTATCGGCAGACATGGCCGCACTTTTGTTGTTGTTTTGAGGTTAAGGAAGATGAGAGTTGGTGGAATTTGCAGATGTCCAGAGGTGAATTTTAATTTTCGTCGGGATAGAAACTCTGCTTTTATATAAAATCGGAAAGGGCTGGCCATGTGAGGTCTTCACTCTTGAACAACGGCCCATGAAGGCGCCATCAGGCAGATTGTACTCAGCCTTGCTGAGACCCCAAGCGGTGTGCTTTGGCGTTTTGTGGACGGCATAACACGGGTTCAGAATTTTCTTTAGCGAATAAAAGCAGAGTGCCAAGTATCCCGGGCCTTCAAAAGGATTGAACTAAATGAGATGACCTCTGAGTACTTATTCTTGGCTTTTTCGTGGGAAGATTACAGGCAGAACAAAAGAAATGTTGGGTTTCAAGCACGAAGATGAGCACATTTTGGCGTTTAATGCCTGCCGAATACCCTAAAATGAGATTCAGAGAACTCGAATGGCGCTGAACGTCCGTGCCAACCCTTCCACAAGGGACGGAAAGGAGTCACTGCCGGTGTACCCCTCATTTTCTCAACAGCCTCCTAGCTCTTCAGAAATCAACGAAATTGATTGAAACCAAAGCATCTCTCTCAGAATCATCTCGGAAAAGACACGAGGAACTGGGAAACCCAAAAATGGCGGCCCTGTGAGACTTCTCATGGTGTCCTGGATGGTAAAAACCCAACTTACTGACTTCTCCCCAGGCCTACCCGCATTCGTCAGAATGTTCGCGATCATATCACATCTCCAACTTCGCCATTGGTTCTCAAGACAACAGCCCTGACGAAAACTCTAGGGTACCCGATCACTCTCGACCCAGAATGGGCGATGTTGTGGAAGACACTTCAGGTGTCCTACCCCGATAACTCCTCATTTGTACCAAGTATAGCAACAGTCATTATGGCCTGGTGCGATGCTTTCACGTCTTGGTTGGAAAGCGAAGAGAACGAAGAACCAGTCGAGAAGTGGCTGGATGCTTTGAAATCCAAGAATAGACTTGAAATCGTGATCGAGGTATGTACTTCCGTCGGTTTGCGCATTTGAAGATTGATGAGGGTCGCAGATCTCAGCAAAATCCAACAGACCAGTGACAGTTTGGAGAGCAAACAAATCCGTTTTCGTCATCGCCCTCCCAAAAGGAAAGATTCCATATGAAAGCACCGTCTTAGCTGGCTTCGCATCTGATCTTCTGGCACTTTTCACTGCATCTCCGATGATGGTGGCTACAGATTCAGATAACACACTTGGCACCAAGATACAGGCAGCCGAGGAGGCTGACGACTGGG
The DNA here is from genome assembly GCA_002865625.1 of Hyaloscypha hepaticicola. Classification (NCBI taxonomy): domain Eukaryota; kingdom Fungi; phylum Ascomycota; class Leotiomycetes; order Helotiales; family Hyaloscyphaceae; genus Hyaloscypha; species Hyaloscypha hepaticicola. The sequence goes on from KZ613478.1 coordinate 369,917, forward strand.
CTGACCTCGATCTCGGGTCTCCAGAAAACCATACTGTGGTTCCATCCCGCCATAAGCTGGCATCATCTGGGCGAGTGGACACTGAGCAAGATTGGATTCCAGATCTGATCCCAGATCTGGCAACAATCCCGAGACCAGAGGAGCTGACCAGAAAGCCTCCCTACTGGATCATGGTGAGGCAGGAAAGTAGACAAATAGTCGTCATCCAAGGAAGTCATGCTCCGAGTTTGGCCTGCCTAGACGAATATTTGAAGCGCTGGTGCCGAGGAGAAGTCGGCAGAAGTGATCGAGTGAGTCAAATCGTGGCAAACCAACTGATCAAATGCTGTTAACGAACCTCCACAGCCGCCAGTCGTCGAGATCAAACTGCAGGAATCAGCCTTCGGCCTCGGGCTTCTCCACGACACCATAACGTTGGAAGCGATCCGAGGAAGAGAAGTGACAGCAATACTGATACTCGTATTCGTGGAAAGCGTGTTGGGATATACTCCCGTGCTATCAAGCGGCTCAGCAGGATCTGTGTGGGAGTTCAAGAGAACGAAGGGATTTAGATAGATACACCAGACCGAGAGCTCCTCGTAAGACTCGACTCAATTTCTCAGAACAGTATCCTTCCAAATAATCATCAGGAGGAGGCAATTGAGTGTTATCATGATATAAAATATCCATTTTGTTGATGAAAGAGAAGGTTGTTCTCGTCCGAAGACAAAATAAACTCAACCGCGGCCGGCCCGAACTCTCGCCGAGAAATCCGGGGTAGCGGGGCAACCTCGAACCTCACCCTCAAGCTTCACTCCTCCCCAAACATCTCCTTGCTCACATTATGGCAGCCTCTTTATGTACTCGATCGTTTGTTCGAGCTTCACGATCAATTTCACGTTCCAATGGGGCACCCTCGGGGCTCTGCAGCGTCCGGCGCAGAGGCTTTGCCGAGGTCGCAGCAGACGATATGACGCTTCCTTTGACGGGGTACAAAGTATTAGACTTGACGAGAGTCCTTGCTGGCGTATGCTGTTTACTTCTGCCTCATTGTATCTATGCTAAATCTACCACAGCCATACTGCACGCAAATCCTTGGCGATCTAGGGTAGGCTCTCCCACCCTTCGATCACTCCCACGACTCGTTCAACACCACGACTCACATCTCCCAGGGCAGAGGTCATAAAGGTCGAGCATCCCACCCGCGGCGACGATACGAGAGCTTGGGGTCCCCCATACGCCAAATACTTGCAGAATTCGGGAAGAGAGGGAGCAGGGGAGAGCGCGTATTTCATGGCCGTGTGTATATACCCCTCTTCATCTCCTCACCTCCATTCTTACCCGAGTACTAATTCCAAGCCTCAGGTAAACCGTAACAAAAAGTCAATCGGGCTCTCATTTCAACATGACGCGGGTGTTGAGATCCTCCACAAACTCGCCGCCGAATCAGACATTTTGGTTGAGAACTACCTCCCCGGCACTCTCAAAAAATACAACCTTGACTACGCCACCCTGTCATCAATAAACCCACGTCTAATCTACGCCTCTATAACGGGATACGGGCAAACAGGTCCCTACAGCAACCGCGCCGGATATGACGTGATGGTCGAAGCAGAGATGGGGCTGATGCACATAACCGGCTCCCGTGACGGACCGCCAGTCAAAGTCGGGGTCGCAGTGACAGATCTAACGACAGGGTTGTATACGAGTAACAGTATCATGGCCGCGATAATAGCTCGTGGCAAGAGTGGACGGGGACAGCATATTGATGTTGCATTGAGTGATTGCCAGGTTGCGACGTTGGCGAATCTGGCAAGTAGTTGTTTGATTAGTGGGGAGAAGGATCAGGGGAGGTGGGGTACTGCTCATCGTAAGATTTTCCCCTTTCACTCCCATTTCTCTTTTTATATTGAAGCATTAACTGTTGGGAATTCAGCATCCATTGTCCCGTACCGAGCGTACAAGACGCAAGATGGCGATATCCTCTTCGGAGGCGGCAACGACCGCCTATTCGGCATCATCTGCGACCGCCTCGGGCACCCAGAATGGAAGACCTCTCCCAAATTTGCCATCAACACCTCCCGTGTCGCCAACCGCGTAGAACTAGATACCTTAATCGAGACTATCACTCTCACAAAGACGACACAAGAATGGCTGGACCTTTTCGAGGGATCAGGATTGCCCTATTCAGCTGTGAATGATATTCAGGGAACGCTAAACCATGAACATGTATTAGCGAGAGACATGGTAAAAGAGATGGAGCATGAGTGGTGTGGGCCAATTAAGATGGTCAACACGCCGGTGAAATATAGTGAAAGTAAACCGAGGATCAGGAGTGTGCCGCCGATGTTGGGACAGCATACTGACGAGATTTTAAGAGAGATTTTGGGATTAAATGAGAGTGAGATAGAGAAGCTGAAGTCTGATGGAGCTGTCAGATAGATCTTAGAGAGACATAGACGAACAAAACGTAGATATTGGATGTCCTTGTACAACTAAGTGATGTTCGAGTGAGATTCTGGTGGATAGGTAGTTTCGGTGGCCCACTCGCTTTAACCCCTTTTCGCATGCCGCATCAAAACAACCCTTTCTACATAAACACAGATCTCCACAAATTCCTTGGCATGAAACTTTCGCCTATCTTTGAAATCTCTAGAATTTGGCGATCTGTCAAAGGGCGGCGACCATCAAGGAACGGCTTAGTCACCAACGCAAGTTTCCAACATCCCACTTCAATCTCGATCCAAAAAGTGGCAAATTCCCATCCCTCAAATACCAGGAAATTGAAATGCCCTTGAGACAGCCCCGCATCATCAACCCAACAGCTGCACCTCTGCCGTTGAGATGTCAGTCCGTGTCCCGCGCATCGAAACGCTGAATTACCGAGCTGGCGGCTTCCATCCCGTGCATCTGAACGACTCTTTCAAGAAAGACCGCTACACTGTGATCCACAAACTTGGACATGGAGGGTTTGCTACCGTTTGGCTTGCGAGAGATAAAATCCGAGAGCGATACGTTGCGCTGAAGATTTTGGCTGCCAGACTCTCACGTGATTGCCCTGAAGTTGAGATCTTGAGGAGATTGAGGAATGGTGAAGAGAGCTTAGGAAAGGCTTTTGTGATGAGCATATTAGATCACTTTTGGATTAATGGCCCAAATGGACATCATTTATGCGTTGTGAGCGAGGTCGGTGGGCCGAGTATCAAGCAGTTCAATGAGTGCCCAGGCTTAAAGAATGGGAGTCGACGGCTCAGGGGGGAGGTAGCGAGGAAAGTTGCACTCCAGGCTACAGAAGGGCTGGCGTATATCCATTCGACCGGAATCGTCCACGGAGGTGTGTGCCGTGTTGATTTAGTGAAGTTTGATTTCGTGCCGGAGAGTTGACGTGTTGGCACTAGATTTTACGGCCGCAAACATCCTCCTCCAACTCGCGAACATCGATGAATGGTCAGTCGATCAGATTCATGAAAGATTAGGCAAGCCGATGACCCAAGACCTGCACCCAAAGCCAGGCGGAAACGATGATCTATCTGGGCCTAGATATACGATCAGTACAATTGATATGGTAAGTCAAAGCTTCACATTATGAAGACAGCTTTCACTCAGCTCGACCAAGTAACCTACTGACACTGTATGCCTCTTCAGAAGCTGGTTGACCCGCGGTGGATATCTGATCAAATTATGATCATCGACTTTGGTATTGCCTTTCTCCAAGAACAATCTTCGGAGGACATCGGAACACCCAAGGTTTATTGCGCTCCCGAATTCAATTTTGACTGCCCAAGGAGCATCAGCTCTGACACTTGGGCCTTGGGCTGCACGATTTTCGAGATCCGGACCGGGGCATGTTTGTTTAGGTTCAGAGGAGTTCCAACCCGAGATCAGGTTCTGGTTTCGATGGTCCAGTTGCTTGGCAAACTTCCCGAGAAATGGTGGAAGGAATGGGAGGATGGACACAATTGGTATGATATCGAGATTCAGGTCGGTGGCGATATGGCAGGCTCCGTCGAAGGCAGTTTGCACCACCAGATTATGCAGATTGGAATGCACGATGGAGATGCCGCCCCTGATCCATCGCTTTATAAGAACCATGATCTGAAGCATGAACTAGTCATTGAAAGCAAACATGAAAGCGAAAAGGCACCGACGGCTTGGCAGGACCATCGTGATAGTACGAATCGACTCGTTGCACTGGTTGAAGAACTCACCACCAGTGAAGCTGCAGACGTAATCGACCAAATCAACAAGTCGCCAAATTCTGGCTCCTCACACGGGAAGTCTACTTCTGGATCCACAAACAAGAACAATTCCGGATCAGGGGTCGCCTCAAGCTCCTCCGCTCCCAAGAGTGGAGACAAAAGTATATCGTCGGAAGGTATCTCGACAGGTCTTCCGGCATCAAGTGGTGACACTCCAGCAGAGAAGGGGACGTCTGATCCAAGCCCTGAGAGTCTCCCTGCTCCGGTTACCCTTGGTATTGCAGAATTCCTTGAGGCCACTGGAACGACGATTTCTCTCATGGAGGCGGACAGCCTGGAGAGTTTGCTGAGGGAGGCCTTGATCTTTCTTCCCGAGGAACGGGCGACGCCTCTGGAGCTTACCAAACACCACTGGTTTCATAGCAAATACCAAAGCACGATACAGGATCGAGAGTTGCTTGTGGCGGGCCTGCGTGCATAGTTGCTGGACAACACATCTGGTCGGAACTTGGGCTAGCGGCTCGAGAGTCCTCGACGAAATAAATTGAAGAGAATCTAACGTAGGAAGCATATGATACCACACACCATGAGTTGTCAAGGCGTTATCTTGACTCGGGAGTTATTGCGAGGTATTCTGCGATGATTGGGGCTGTTCATTGACTGGGTAGCCGGCTGGAAAGGGCAAGCATCCGTGAAAAGGGGGTTGTATGCGACGAAGTCTTCGTTTCATCTTTGTAGCGAGAAATGAATATAACTCAGTATCCAGCTAGAAGACAGAGAAATGTATGCGGGTTTGCATTTGCAGTGCGGACGGGAAAGCAAGAAGGCTCTAAAATTAAAAATAATCCACGGTCACATGATGTTCATTATCACGTGAATTGTCGCTAGCAATTTTTCCGTTCTTGAACGACACTCTTCTGTGTTCGCAAACAATCACATCTCTAGGACCTTCATCGCATCGAGATATTGGTTTCTGCGTGGTTTGCGATATAAAAGATAACTCCCTTGATATCAATGGCATACGACTGATACTCGGCAGCACCCGCAACACTTGTTTCTCAGGTACAAGCACATTGTTCTTTTCCCCCGGCCTCATGAACAACTCAATTGACTTCGGTGTAGCTATTTCTGAAGCTTCGACACCAACTCGACACTATTGAGACAATAACAATCGTGCCGATTGGTTGGTGAAGCTTCTACAAGCTCCGGCGCAAACAATAAACCTGTCCGAAGAGCGATCGCAACATCAACACCATGGCGTCCGATGAACCTTCCCAAACTCCCGCTGCGAGTGGCAGCAACGATACACCTATGTCCGACTCTCCTCCCAAATACGTTCCGCAGTTTTCTGCTGCCACCGAGATGATCTTGAAGCGCATCAACTCTGGCGTGACTGGCTCCTCGTCCCTCTCCTCGATCGGCATCACGGGCACACCGCCAGGGTACGAGGACATGAGGCGCAGTGTGTTGATGGGTATGAAGACAACTTTGAACATGGAGATGCCGACTACACCTATAAATACGAGCCGAGGCAGAGGCGGATCTGGTAGCAAAGCTTCGGCGCAAAGGGCTTCTGCGACTCCGTCCGGCAGCGCTGCAGGATCTGCAAGTGGGGGAAAGGGAAAAGGAAAGCCCAAAGCCAAGGCCGGAACAAAGAGAAAGCGAGTCAAGGATGAGAGTGAGAGTACGGAGGAATCAGATGGAAACATGTCAAAGCTGGGAGGGGACTCTGATTCGGACATTTCTGAAGAGGCTACTGAACTCCCCAAGATCACACAATCCGGACGACAAGTCAACAAACCCGCACAGTTTATTCCAGCAGCCTATGAAACTTCTACAAAACGTAGAGCTCCATCGAAGAGAAGCCAGGAACAGGCATTGTGTAAACGATGCGGCCGAGGACACAGCCCCCAAAGTAACATGATCGTCTTCTGCGATGGTTGCAACCTAGGTTGGCATCAAATGTGTCACGACCCCGTTGTCTCCGAAGAAGCAGTTAGAGATGAGAGCTCTCCCTGGTTTTGCTCCGACTGTAGTCGAAAGAAGGGGATTAAATCCAAGACACCCGAGTCCGCAAAAGGAGTAAGCTGGCAAGGTAAGAGCGCCGATGAGGTACACATCCCTATCCATTTCTGAAATCCTTGAGCACTCTGACAGTGGATAGAAAAGAGCATACCTGAGCTCCCTTCCTCACCAGCAGCTAGTCTCTCTCCTCTTGCAAGCCACAGTCCTTCACCCTAATCTCCCCATCTTTCCCCCCACCACCAACAACATGCAACCTTACGTCTCATCACGTCCCTCCTCCGCTACAGCTCTAGTACACACAAACGTGTACCCGCAACAGCCCTTCCCCCCCTCCGCAACCTCTACCGCTGGTCTCTTCTCCCGTGCCGAAGCAAACCCTAACGCACCCATAAACTTCATCCGCAAAATCCAACCCGGCCAAACCCCTCCCGCATCCGCCCCCCACTCGCAACCATCTTTCACGCACGCCTCCTCGGCACCCCCAACATTACCCGCTCAAGGTTTAGAAGAGAGCCGTGAAAGCACGCCCGCGAGCCCACCGTACCCGAAAGCCGGCAATGGATTGATGGCCAAGCTAGGTCCAGATGACGATGATATAGAGTGGTTGGTCGACAATGGTGATTTTGAAGCCTTTAGCCACACGGTGTATGATGAGAACGGTGAGAAGACGGAGGAGAACGGCGTTCTGCTTAATGGTGTTTGAACGGTGACGGGCAAACTATGGGGTTGGCGATGTACGATTTGGTGGTCTGCTTGCCTTTGATTTCCTGGCGTTGATGGGATGGGGTGGTGGTTTCTGCATTTTCGTCTACATTTTACATTTGGTTCTCAGGCAAGAAAACTCTCGGAGCTAATGCTCTGGTCTTTAAAAAGCATTGGCTGTTGTAAGACTATTAATTAATATTTGTCAAGCTGTGTCCAGATCCCCAATTTCACTGCTCTTCTGTACTGAAGGACAAGACTCAAACCGCTCGAGCCCACTTGAGCACCGTGTTGAGGTTCCCGCTGCGTCAACCTTCGCATAGAAATGCAGCACAGGTCATAAGCTCTTACACCTGAAACTTGACAGTTATGCTTTGACTATACTTTTCATTTCATTATCATCGTCTCTGATGAACAAAACAATTAATGGAACCTCTTTAAATAACACACGGTTCAAAACTTCCGCCAATCCACTGTCCCATTTCCATCTCCTCATCTCGTCTCATCTTGCCCTTCCCCTCCCTACACTCATGCAACCGCCTCCTGCCTCCAGGAAACCAACTCAACAGGCCAACATATTAGGTTCCCAAGTCAAGACAAACAACTATCTTTAAGAACCTTGTTTTGGCATCCCAAAGAGCTGGCCCACGCTCGAGACTCTGAGCCGGGGGCAAAGTTCAGGAAGCGGAATTAAAGCACGGGGAAATTGTGTGGAACGTCTCGGATATTGCATATATTTGTAAGAACGGCGGCTTGCTTTTGATTTCCAAAGGCCAATAATGAGAGTACAGGATGAATATTGAAAATCAAGCACCGATCTTGGCCAGACACGTTGGCGTTGATCGTTTGGAGCAAGCCGAAGACCGAATGTTTTACTAAACTCATAATTTGAAATTGTCACAACCGCGAAAATCCTCGAATGAGACTCGGGATTTGAAAGGAGAAAGAAATGCATGAAGAGTGTCGAGGTAAATATGGGCATTTTTTTAACGCATTTCCTTCGCAAACCCCAAAGGATGCCAAGTTGAGCTCTCCCACATAAAGATCCGAAACCCCACTAAAATACAACGAATCTCGAACGAGTGCATACATCTCAGAATCGCAACAGATCGTAAAGATTCATCACGAGTTTGGAATCGGTCACAACTCACGATCGAAATGCAGTGATCGACGAGCCAGACCTCAGTCCGCAGATTTCGCCATCGGATCCCTCTTGCTTCCCTCCCAGAACTTCGTTCCTGACGATGCAACTTTATCCGTGACTCCAGGGATCTCATTCCTGACGTAGAAATGGTCGCAATCCGGATTTGCAAGGGCAAGGCCGTATGCTCCAAGAGGCTTGTCTTTACCATCTCTTTCGCCGAGCAAAAACTGCTCATCGATGGTACCGATCGCCAATTCAATATCAGTGTTCACGCCGTGATCGGTCCAAGCTAGAGGAGAGCCACACTTTTTGCAGAAAGATCTATAGCATCCAGGCGAAGAGTTGTACTCTGCGTAGGTGGTTGTTGAGGTCCAGCTGATCTCACCCGCCCTCACTGTATGGAAGTTGTATACCAAGCTGCCACAATTCTTGCGGCACTGAGTGCATTGGCAAGTGTGAGGCTACAACAGAGTCAGTACTTGAATCTCGCAAAAGGAAGGGGTTGCAGGGAAGAGGATTTACCCCGCGCTGCCAATCGTGCTCTGGTGAGAAGTTGATTTCGTATCTTACTCCACCACAAAGACAACCACCAGTGATCTTTTGGGGGATTTTTTCCATCGAATTTGAAGCCATCTTGCTGATCAGCACGTCACTGTAGGACTAGTAGAGCGGTTTCAGATCGTTCGTGATGATCAGATATCGTACGGACCCTTTACTCCTCGAAAATAAAATTATATTTTGTTGATCTGCGGTTTTTGAAGAGTCGAGGACGAGCGAAGCTGTAAAAGGATTCTCTGGGAAGAGGAGAAAATATACTGGCAGACCTCCTCAAAAGCCACGCCCTATGAAGATCAATGACACGAGGCATCAGGTGACAGACTTTACATGATTCGCTCGCCACATTTCAGCTATTTTTCCCATTGGCATGCACCTCATCGAGCTTGGCGAGAATGACGGTGCAACCTCCATATGTGTGGCTGTTGAGTAAAAGAAATCCAAGATCATCAAGATGACATCGACTTCAAGGTTGTGAAGCCAGGCAGCATCAACCGGCAAATTCATCCGACTATACACACCATGAGGCGCAAGTACAAGCTCTACAGAACTACGACCAACCAACAACAGCTTGTTGCCTAAAGGGACAATGGATCTTCACTTACTTACAGCTACTATCTCGCCTCTTCTTCCTGCCGAAAACTCTAGTATACCTGAATGTTTGATTCGTGTCTGCTCATCGGCCAAACCGCAAACGGTGATTGTACCGGATGATTCAACCTGCAGAAATCCCTTGCCCTCCACGCATCTCCAACCTGCAGCGAAGGACAATCAACCACAATATATTTTTACTTCACCTCCAACATCCTGGCCCAGGAAAAATTGATCACCATCCCTCTCTCCACCCACATAAGTTGGCATCATAGCTGCTAATGCGCACGGCTGGGCGAAACTGAGGTAGGTTTGGATCGTTTCGTTCCGGGTAGCTATGGTATTTTGGTGTTCTTCGTCCGCAACTATGCATATCTCTGAATCCAGAATGTACGTCGAGGTGATACTACGAAGGCGGCGGGCGTTGAAATCCGTCCAACTCGCTAAGCGAGGATTTGGGTAGCACAGGGGCTGCACGTTTATGAACGTCTCGCAACTTCTCCCCAAATTTAACTGTCAAGAGAATTTCGGAAATGATTAACGTGTTTGTTTTTCTATTATATAGAACTCTTATAAAAAGTTTTTGGCGTTATGTTGGGGATTGGTGCGACTTTCCGTACAGGGCGATTTTGGTGTTCCCCCGCGCAGTCTGACAGATGGACGATTTTCAACGCCAGCGGCCTTCGTAAGGTGCATTTTGACCATAAGCAACAAATGATATCTTAGTGTTTCGACATAAGAGTCCGAGAGGCCTGCTGATTTGATGATCTTTCTCAAATTGATATCGGTGAGGTTTGTCTTTGAATATAAAGAGAGCAAAAAAAAAAAAAAAAAAAATTGCAGGAGAAAGCTGCGGGGTTGTCTCAAAAGAAGAGAGATGACATCGTTGACAGGGTACATGTTCTGATTGACTCGGAACATCTGGCAGGAGCTCTCAATGACTTCGAGCTTTCCGAAAACAAGAACATCAACAATGGACGAGAATAGAATATAAGAAAGAACTTCCGACGACACTCGAAACTTCCTTAAACAATCATAATGGCAAGACAGTTCAAAGCCTGCGCCTTCCACACACTGGCTCTGTACAACAACCGTCGTGATATACTCCTGAATCGACCACCATGAGTATCGCACACAGCAATGGAGTTTGACTGGGAGAGCATCGCCTTCAATAGCTGTTCCTTAGTTGCAGGCCTCTTCGTTTTCCAAAACGGCGCAGACCTCTTCATCGACCACTCGGCCCTGATCGCACGACGCTTTGGAGTCTCAGAGACCTTGGTAGCTCTACTCATCGCAGGATCAGAATGGGAAGAGGTGACCAATCCTCTCCTAAAAAAGGAGCACTGTGTTGACTATCTCCAGCTTGCAGTTGTCATTGCCTCGATCTTGCAGAACCGCTCGTCGATTGGCCTAGGCAATGTCATTGGATCCTCCATCTCTAACATCCTGGGTGCTTTCTCCCTCGGTCTCCTGATCTTCCCAGAGCGCGTCGTGATATTCGATCGTAGCTCGAAGATATATGCAGGTGCCTTGTTCCTCGTCACTTCTGTTTTTACGTTGCAGGCATATACGAATAGCCTGGATTTTACGGGGGGGATCTTCTGCTTGGTGGCGTTTGGAATATACCTGTTCTCCATGGGGTCAGCAGTCTACGAGGGATTCCTCACTGCTCCGCAAGAGGATGAAGACGAAGAAGAAGGCGGCCGTGGAAATCCATGTGAAGCAGATGTTGCTGAAGCTTCGGAACGAGTGTTGGGGATATCGATCTTCTCCTCAACGCTGCAAGTCCCTCCATCCGAGTCCTCGCCCTTGCTATCTCTAAACCCTCGGAAATCGACATCCAAAAGGAGATCCACCCTCATCAACGACATAAGAGAAAATGCCGATACCAACGCCGAAGATGTAACAAAATACCGTCTTAGCTACCACCTTCTCATGTTTGTAGTTGGACTCATGACTCTTTCACTCTCAGGATACGTGCTCTCGCACAGCGCGACTACTCTTGCGATAGATTTCCATCTCAATGGTAGTCTGGTCGGCATGACAATTCTTGCCTTCGCTACGACCCTCCCAGAGAAGCTCCACTCAACTCTTGAAGGTGTGCGCGGACATAGCGGAATGTTGGTTGCTACCGCAGCTGGATCCAACATCTTCCTCCTGACTCTCTGCCTTGGCATACTCTTCATCTCACAAGGCGAAGGAGATGACAGCACAGAGTTAGGTCAAGAGCTTCTAGGATTCGAAGTATGGACTGCCTGGGCATGTTCGTTGGTATTGCTCCTTATTGTGTTCATAGGTGGTAGGAGGTGGATGGGACCGCTGTTGTTGGGTTGCTACGCCGCGTTCATCGTGTCGGAGTTCCTCGTTTTCAGAAGGTAGATAGAAACCTTCGATTTTGAGATTACTGCAATGCAGCACGTAGAAATACGCTTTTGATAATCATATTCGAAACACTTTGTTTCCCAACTCAACCCCATGCTTTCGTTTCCCATCATTATGCATCCCGATACGCTTCCTAACGCCGCATTCCTAGTTCTGCTTTCACAGACCAGATAAATCAACAGCATGCTCTTGCCAAACCTCTTCCCCCGCTTTCTTCTCCTTATTCGCCGCTCCTTCTCCCACCTTCCCCGTAACCAAAAGTCCCTCGCCACTCTTCTCTCCCAACCGTCCCCTCGAGACATACTCCTGTTCCAACCAAGCAAGGTATCCCGGCACCTTGAACTCCATCTCCAGTCCCAAACCCTCTCCCTCTTCTCCCCTCTCCTCCGAAATAAAGTGCCGTTCTGTCTTCGCAACTGTATCAAGACCAACAGCATCCATCATCCCACACGGGCCTTTCTCGGCATTAAAGAAGTCCATGAACAGGGTATCTATATCCCCCGGTGTAGCGACGCCTTCACTCAACACCTTCAACGTCTCTCTCTTCAACGCCCCAAAAATCCTCGGGAATATCAACCCCGTACTCTCATTCCCCACAACCATCGGCCTTAACCCCATCCCCACCATCTCGCTCAGCAAGAACTGCACCAGATCAAGCGAAGTATAACCACAAGACATGAGCTCTACGCAGCGGTTCCGAGGCGGGATGTAGTACAGTGTATTGAGCACCCTCTCGCGATTCCGTACTTCGGAAACCAGTTCGCCGGAGCGAAAGGAGGCGGAGTTCGTGGCTATTATTGTGCTTTTTGGGACCAGGCGGTCGATGCGTCCGAGGAGGGAGACTTTGAGGTCGAGGTCTTCGGGCACGGCTTCGATTACCATCCATGCATCTTTCACTGCATCGTGAAGATCGATTGTAAAGTGGACACGGCCTGGGTGTGTGCCGTTTTCTGAACAGTAGGTGGAGAGTGCGTCGGCGATGTAGGATGTTGCGGATGTGAGGGCCGCGATGGAGTTGTCGTACAGGTTTACTGGACGGCCGGTTGCTGACCACTGGCTGGGTGTTAGCTAACTGCTTGCTTGAAGGCTAGAGGGAGAGGGGGTTTAAGTGTGTACCAATGTTGCAAGTCTTCTTCCCAGCACACCTGCACCAATGATCGTCACTGGTCGCTTGTGAACATCTGTGGGTGGTACCCAGCTTGTGACTTTCGACTCATCGTGTGAGAGCTGTATTGGCGGCGGACTCGTGGGAGAGGTAGAGAAGGCCCGTATTTGTTGTCGTGAGGAGATTTGGTACCGTTTTAAAGGGCTGAATGACCTGCTGGTACTATTCGATTCCACGGACTGGGTTTGGGAAAGCAGAGATCGGAAGGTTGTTGAGAAAAGGAGAGGATTTATTTGTTGCTTTGAGATGGTGGAAGAAAGCTTCGCGTTCAACATTGTCTTTTCAGCTCGAGCTACTGCTCTTGGGAGCCAGATTGGCCAGACTTGTGAGGATATGCGCATGCTTGCTGCCATTGCTGCTCGCCCTCTTCGCAAAATTGTTGCTTGCGATTGATGACCAGAGGGAAGGAGAATAGATGGGAACATGGAATGGAAATATGTCCTTACCGAGGGAATCCAACATCAGCCCATAGAATATCATGTCAGTGTCTGCAATCGGGATATGCAGGAACGCGACGAGTTGAAAATGGTTGACTGGTCGTTTCACGATCAGCCCACTGCGGAGCACCCCGCACCTTGCACGTGGGTAGCTGCTTTAAGGGGACCTTACGTAACCACAAATCGTTTATTTTGACTTCAAAGCTTGTTGTACGCTCTTCCTCTTATAATAATATTTGTATTTACGGCCTGGCAGGCAGCCTTGGAGGATGATCGTCCAAAATGTGGTCCACAAGTACATTTTTTGCATTTGTGAGGTTACAAGTCTTCCCTAGAACACAGAAAACACTGGATGCTCTCTTGGACCACTCGAATTCCACAAATAATAGTTATTGGCTCTTTGGAATGTGGAGAACATGAAGAAGCTATGTAGAGATTCCCTCCCAAGCTTTTGGAACTGCTCAGGCTCGTTTTCCAGCCCCTCCCCAGGCTCCAGCACAATCACTTGCTCCCACTCTCAAAAGCAATTTCTCAAAGTTGCTGCATTATTACACGAGTCACTGCGAAGGTTGATGGGCAAAGTGGTCCATCCACAGTTTCATTCTTAGAGTAACAAACTGTAGTATATCTTGAGTCTTGTCATTTCTGATTTTCCGGACTGCCAGTGGCTCATTCCAACTTCATAGGTTGGTTCCATACGAACCGAGGCATCTCTCCACGAGTAGTCCAGCACTCCCAAAGGATGCATTAATACATAACCGGAAAAAGCAACAGGAAATTTGACACCACAAAATTTTTTGTGGGGAAATTGGCAGCTCGAAACACTCGGTCCTCATTTCCATCCTCATCCTCGGACGTGAAGTGGACATCCATCTTCGTTACAACAGCTACAGCCACGGGAGTTAGAATCAAGAACAAGAGGTTACGCACAAAACCCCATTTAGGCGCTAAGGCACATCAACCTCTCCTTCCATCAGGACGTACTCGAGTGTTGCTGCAAAACCAGGATCTTGTCGAAAGATAACCTGCACTGCTTTCTGCCATGCGGATGAGTATCGAAGTATGCAAGGAGCCTTGAAAGTTGAAACGCAACCCTTGCCATAGATATGTGCACAAGGAAGCCTTCTCGGAGCACCGCCTTCACGCCCATGCTATTGAGATATCTGGTGTGCTTATAGAGCTGCATACAGAACTCTCGTGATAAAGTCCTTAAGAGGTACCATCAGAAGAAAGGTGGTGAAACAAGTCCCATGATAACAGGTGTATAGTAACCCCAATCCAGTAAAAGGGTCCAGAACAGCTGAAGCTGCAACCATCAAAATTGCCAGCGTAATCCTCAGCCATCTAGGTGTGGTTCTCAGCCAGTGATCTGAGAAGAGATTTACTTTGACGCTAATGTTCATGCTTATGGCAACAGCGTAAATGTACGGGCGAAGTAAAGGAAGTATTACCAATCCTATTCGCCCTAAGCTCAACACCATGTTCGAGTACTTCGCGATGCTTTCTTTGTAGAATGGAAGTGGTGAGGAATGTCTCGTGAAAGAAACTCGGAATAGCTGACGGCAAGCAGGGCATCTGTTTCTTCCTTGGGGTTGGGCCCATTCCCAATGTTGAATGTGCTTACAAGACATTTCCTTTCGAATATGTGCCCACATGGAAGCCTTCGGGCTCCCTGTCCAGAACAGGCTTCTTCTGGGTCATTTGTCGTAAGTGATCCCCAACAAACACCCCATTTTTCATGCTCCAGCTGAATTGTCCCAGGAGGAACAACCTTGATCACTGGGAAAATGAAGACGCAGCGATCTGTTAAGAAATGATTTGGCTTGTAATCCAACTGCACTGGTCTGACCCTCACCAACATCTTGAGCAAAGCTGCAGTTCGAGGTTCATCAGCCTCAAGCCGAGCAGGAAGCAGCTCAACTGGCAATGGGCCGTAAATGGCGGTCTCTACTTTGCACAAATCTTTTAGTCTACGCAACCAGTCTTCAATGTCTGCAATTTCCGTTTTAGTTATTGGATTTTGAGGTGTAGCTTCTTCCGGGGATTTGAGAGCTTGAAGACAGCTTAGACACCGGTTCTTGGACACCGTCATGCTCAAAAAGTCTTTTTTGCAATCGCAACTCTTCTTGGAAGCTCTGTCGAAGCATGTATGGCCGCATGGCAAGAACAACACTTCTGTGTGAAGTCGACACATCTTGATGAAGATTAAGTACAATGCAGATTTTGGAGAAGGTTTTTCGTGAGGAGCAAAGTGTAGTGGGCGTAGTATGTATACTCAAGTTGAGCTCCTGTTTGGAAGGAGAACAGATCGTGAGTATTGATGGCCTACTCATCACTGTTCTCCCGCTTTTGAAAAGGGTCTATTTTCATTCCTGAATGAATTTAGCGCAGTCATCTTCGACATCACTGTTCTCTGGCTTTTAAAAAGACGCGTTATTTTCATTGCCAAATGAATTTAGGGCAGTCATCTTCATCAATAGTTGTTCAATAATTATGTTGTGGCTATTTTACCAATTTTTTACGATGATGCCGGATAAATCTCCTTGATCAACTACCTGAAAAGGGAATCGGTATAAAGATGCTGAGCGTCTGCTCAACTTACCACAGACAGTATTCCTGACGAAATTATGGGCAACTGAGGACCCTCTCAATGCATATCTGGTCTTGTATGTCAAACGTGGGATCCAAACATTTCTTCCCAAAGATATACCTAGAGGAAAACTTACAGGCACCTCCTATGCATTGTTAATCACCACTTGTATAGTACCCCGCATACGGTCACTGCTAATAAAGCTCTTTGGGAAAGATCATTCTTTGTTGAACGAAGACAGGAGTAGTTGATGACAGATAGGGGATTTTCGTCTGATCGTCGTATCTACACTTCCTGCCCAGGAAACATTCAAACACACGATCCCAAAATGTAGCAAATTACTCTTTTGTGCCGTATATAGTAAAATATCATTAAAATATGCAATATGCTATGTCGCCTTCATTCATACACTACTGGGATTATACAACAAGTGGGAAAGCTACTGAAGTCCATTCCTCCAACTTGCAAAGTCTTTACCGAGAAACAGCCGACTCCTCCGCCAACGAATTATAACTCCTCTGCCTCGCCCTCGCCCTTTCTAGATCCTCCCTTGCACCACCTGCTCCAGAAGGATTCCACTGATAGCTACTGAACCCACTAACTCTATCCCCGGGACTCAAACTAGCATCAACCATCGACGTAGTCCTCGAATCATGACCTAACTCAGACATGGGACTCATTGGTGGACTGACGCTAGTGCTCAGCTCATATCCCGCTAAAGGAGAAGTTGAACGCGATGGTATCGATGGATGACGCGGGTAAGGATCCTGTTGTGGTTCCCTGTTGGAGAGCTGGGTAACAGTTGGTGGCATGACGATTTTTGGATTTTCCCAGTTCTGAACACCGCCGTTTGAAAAGTTGGGCGATGTGATCTCGGGCGACGTCGGGCTGTATATTGGGCCTGGAGGAGGTTGGTAATACTGTTCTTGCTGAAAAATCTGGCCAATTTCAGGTTCAGAGCCGGACGGTGTGTGTGCGGCTTCGATGAGGGCATCGAGAGTCGTGAGACTTGATCGTAGGGCATCCAAGCCTCCGAGCTTCACGTAACTGCGACGGTTCCAAAGCTTCAGGCCAATGAAGATGACGAGGAGTATCGCCGGCTGCGTAAAAGAAGTTATCAGTCTGTGGATTCCTATACAGAAAGAAAAGTTTGCCAAAAAAAACAAAAAACAAAAAAAAGGCCTCGAGGTTGATCCAGAAGAGTTTGACGGTAAGAAATTTCTTACCCCAAGATAGTTTATTACTCCTTGATGAATTAATTGAGTTTTTGTAACTTCCGGGTTCCACATGCTGGTGCTGTTAAATACGAAGATGATTACCAGGCAGCATATAAGACCAAAGTATGCCGGTACTGGTTGGATGCTGGCTGCGTAACTTGAGAAGCCTGTAAGTGGCCATTTCTGGAATCTCCCCAAGGTCGGTCCGACAAGATGTTCACGATGCTTAGACAACCTAAGAGAGAGCAAGCTATTAGTCTCGGATTTGACGGTTTAATGATCTCAAGATGGAATGCGAGGGACTTGCCATTGATGGTAACGGATGAAAGCTAAACATTGGGATGCCCAAACCAAAACACATCCGACACTGCCAATGCCCACAAGGGCGTCTGTAATCTAGAAAGTAAGATATATGAACTAGTGCGGGCTATTGATTACTTACATCCGTTGCGCTTGTCGAGTTGAACTCTGGCATTTTAATCCATGGCGTCCAGCACGCGAACGCCAGGCAGGAAACTATCAGAGCCCAAACAGGGATTCGAGTAGTAGGTGATACCGTGTTCAGCTTCGCGAAGATTCGAACCATTATATTCTCGCTTGTGGAACTGAGATCTCTCGTAAGTCCGTACATAGTTCTTGAGGCCACATAGAGTGCTGTATTTGCAGTACTTAGGCCGGCATAAATCAATATACCGTTGATAATCGCCGGTGTGATATTTAATCCAACCTGCAAAAGAGCGATAATTGGGGCAGCTGTGCTATTATGACTTGAATATGCTCCCCATTCATGAGGAGTCCGTCCCGTCAGTACGTTAGTACTATTCAGACTAACACGACTTTGGTCGATAAAGTTTGGCAGATTCTGATTGAACCACTCAAGGTTTGCAACAAAACCACCTATGGTAACCAGGTAAATGACGGTAATAATGTAAGCAATATGCTTGGTGGGCCCTTTCAAGCGACTGGGATTGGCGGCCTCGAAAGCCGTTACCGTGAGTAGTTCGACACCAATGTAGGAGAAAATCGCGAGAGGAATGGAAACACTACAAGCGTTAAATATATCAGTACGTGTTAAAAGACGAATGCAGAAGCTCTGGATACTGACAGTACGGCTTCGGCCTTTGTTTTCGCAACACTGGGATTGTTTTGGAATCCGTCGTTGAAGACTGAGCACCAGATCAGTCCCAAGAACCACAATGAAATATTTCGAGGCCAAAGCGTATGTGTAACTTACATTGTGCGCCCAGGCTACGCGCATTTCCGATAGCTACCATAAATAGTTAGTTAAAGGCGACGCAAGCGCTATCTATAGCACCTACCTCCAGTATTGACACAGATCATGAGGATGAAGATTGCAAGCACAAACAGCACCTTCAGAATGCCTCCAAATAACTCAATCCAACCAAAAACCTAGGGGTGTGGTTTTAGTAATGAGTAAACATCAAGGCTGGCAGGGAATAGATGTGCATACTTTAACCCCACGCGAATTTATGGCAAATATTACTAGTAAGAACAGCAAGATTGCAATAACGTGGTATGAGACTTCGGATGACCAGTACGTTAACAAATTGGCAGATTCAATGATCAGCGCAGCCATAGTTATTGAATACGTGTACCTTGCCTAATTGTGAGCTTCGTGAGGGGAAGGTGGGGAGAGATTTGAAATCTCACCAGTATGCAATTCCGACCACAATGGCCAAATCTCGATCCACAAATGTTCGAACGAACTCTATCATCGCATTGGAAATCGGCCAGAGGACTATCATTTCGCAGATTCCTTCCATAACAGCAATTGCCACGATACCGACCACAGCGAACGCAGTCAGCACTCCAGCAGGTCCTGATATCGCGAGTACTTCTCCAGTCGTTGTCGCGAATCCCAAGCCAATTGTTCCTCCGATGGCGATAAACTTCAAGTAGGAAACGCGTTAAACCAGCTTCTCCTTCGAACTTCGGTGGTACCTACCAGAATTTGCCATGTTCCGAGGCCTCGTCTGTCATCACGGTCAGCGCGGTATCTGAATTGAACTCAGATATCTTACACGAGGCTTCCAGCTACTGGGGCTCCCAGTGCAACCATTTTTAATGAACGACTTTACGAGTAACCATACGGTGAGAATGGCGAGAGAAAAAAAAATGAGGTTCAAGAAAGGCTGCCGAACGAGGCTCCAGACTCTTGTCTAGCGGCGTGTGCCTGCGTGGCACTCGAGCACCATCATGTGGCCGAGTTCATTCCAGAAAGCGCCCAACTTGATTGACTGGCGAATGGCATTGGCAGGTTGACGAGGAGAGAAAAGTCTCAATGCGCCACAGCCTGATTCGTACTCGTCCTGCGCAAGTGAAGGCTGTGTTCGTACAGGACCCTATCCAACGCTGCGCGGAAGCTTTTCAGGGCTGCGCACTCGATCAAAAGAGTTTCATGCATTGTGACAAAAGCAGAAAAATCCCGATGACTTGCAACCTGGAGACCAATTGAGATTGGTGCGTGGAGTTTTCGTGGTTGCGGCTGTATTGGAGGCGTCCAAGCCTCCATTTAACTGGAGACATTGTGAGACACTTTTCTTTTGATTCATAGCTTACCAATAAAGGCGTTTTTAACCTGGCACGCGACTCTCATTCGACGTGGCTGCAATGCGGAATGATCGGCATTACTTGATTCCGCCCAGATGGCAGTGCCCGCGGGGTCTGGCCTTCTTGCGGGGAAATCTTCATCAATGTGAGACGCATCAGAGGTTTGGTCCCGATTTAATAACGGTTGTATACAGAGAGTGGTATCGTGGCATGTAAGAAAAGCAGAGGATGAGGCATACAACTTGACAACTTCACAACTTCAGAAGATTTTCCTCCTCTCAATTAGTCCACTTGGGTGAGAAACCACGACATAGGTGCCCGCCTCATCACCCACGACAGTGATAGCATCCGTATCAGGGTTGAATCTTTCCTGCAACTTCTGACCCTTAGCAGAAATGTGACTTAGAGATCCAGGAAGTATTTGGAGGTTGATCAGTCGTGGAGAAAGACCTGGTTGGACCAGGATCAAACCTTGAGTTTCGGATTCACTGCTCCCGTAGGTTGCTCCCGCGATGATGTTTTCGATCGGTGATTGTAGTTGAATGACTGGTTTCGAGTGGAGATCTTTGCCAATGATGTAGACTCGGTTTGGAATTTCGAATGCGGCAAAGAAGTGGGAAAAGGGGAAGATTAAACCGTTCCTACCGCTTCCTGCTCTCGGGGCCTGAAAAATCTCAGTTGACAGGATTGTAAACACCAATCTAAGATTACTTACCGGTACCCTCGGACTTGAAGTGTTCATGATGGGTACTGATGTCCAAGCATCCCATATATACCACCGATTTTCATTGCTGGCATGACGCCCAAGAGTCCATGCGAAAATGTAACGATCATCTGCACTGAAGCATGCTTCTCTCAATTGACCTTCGGTTTCCAAAGTATGAAGGCTACCGTGGAAATCAGCTATTCATCCTTGATTATGGAAGGGAAAAGAAAAACATACCCTAAAGCAGTCGAATAATAGCAAAGTCCTGCATCGAGGAGGAAGAGAGTATCTCCATGGCTGTTGATCTTGACTTTCAAGACACCACTAGCAATGCGGCTGATAGACTCTGGTGCTGTCATTCCGTGAGTGCTTGTCGAAAAGGGATCCTCTCTCCAGATATCTAAGGCTATCTGGTCTAGATCCGGACGGTGACACAAGTATCGAATAAACTACGAAATGGATCTTAGACATTGCAGAAATATTGTGGAGCGGGTACCTACTTTCAGCTCATGATTATTTCGAGCTCGAAGGATGATATAATCAGAGCATAGACTTGCAAGGTCCCACTCAGCGAAGCCTGGGGGACATTGTATATTCTGAGGCGCAATAGATCCTTGTTGCAGAGGCCCAGGAGATTTGGGTGCTCGATTGCTCCATCTGTCTTCAGGACCAAAACTGTGCACAATAGCAGTGTGTCTAGACAGTGAAGCGTATCTGCCTCCACATATTAGACTTCTCACTGGCTTAGGAGGTGTTCTCAGCCAGACAAATGATGATTTCAAATCCGAAGTAGAATAAATAGATTGTGCTGTACCCATGGAATATCCTGTACTCGACGAGCTCCGCCTGTCGTCAATAGGAGTGGAGGGTATTGGACCCCTAGAATAGTGATGATCCTCTGAGTTTACCGGAATCAACCCTTCGATCTCAAAGGCTGGCTTGGATTGAGGTGGACCCCCAAGTATTAGTAAACCTTGATCATGTCCGGAAATGGTTGACCTTGATTCGGGAGTACAAATTGATATTAGACCATTGTCAGGTACTCGTGGATGTAATGCAGGATCCATTGCAATTGGCGCCTCTGGACTTATCCACAAGCACCGATTCTTCGTGAACCTTTGTTCTTCGTGCCAGATCAGTTGTAGTTTTTCTTGGGCTTGTCGCGCACTCAGACGATTGGCAGGAATTTCCACAAGCATCCCATAGACGAGGTCTAATACCCTTCCCATCCAGCGGCATTCTGATAATTCAATTCGCAGGCTGTTCAGCCAGTTCATGACACCAGGCTTCAGCACAGCTTTCCCATCCTCGGCCATGTAGAAATATTCGGTTGGGGCTCGGCCCGGCTGCGTACTGTCTTTAGATTTTGTGAAGCTATCCACAAGGGATGGACCACCAACAGCAAAGACGAGAACGAGAGCTAACAGACATCCGAATGACCACATGTCACGTTCTCTCCCTACCTTTTGGGGTGCGTTTGCAGTTGATTCGGGAGCAGAGAACGGGGTAGAATTGCCTTGTAATTTGGCCAGCGAGAAATGCGCGAGAAAGTCTGCAGGTGCAAGAGGACCTGGATCTTCAGACGATTCTTTGATTCGAGCGATGTCAAAATCTTGGAGTAGCCACCTGCCTACTGCAAGTCGTTCGCCGTTCACTTCCCATTGTATGAGGATATTCTCAGGCTTGAGATCAACATGTGCGCAGGCCATCGTCCTTCCTCTCAGATTCAGCCGGAGATGGAGAAACTCAAGGGCATCGGCGACACCAGAGATAGCTCCTAACAGATCGAAAGGCGTGAACCGGTGATGGCGTACATCGAAGTCTTCGTACTTTCCGGTCAAGAAATCGTGCAGATTAAGATCTGCGAGAGGCGATATAATGACAAAGTTTGCGCCATGGCTGAAGGTGGTCCAGCTAAGCATGATGTTGTCATGTTCCAGGCATTGCTTGAAAACCCGCAACGCGTCCTGCTGTCTGCAGAAGTCCCTCGAAATGGTCTCACTAATACAACCGCGCTCAATATGCTTTGTAGATACCCAGAATTGCTGTGATTTTGTTAATCATACGACAAGAACTCGGGAGACGGGCACAATACTTCAGGTTTCAACACGCCATTCTTACCACGAAAATGTTTAGCTGCGACCAGTTCTCTCGTCAAATTATCCCCTGTACTCTCTTTGAGCTTGTGGGAGTCGATAAATGGCATCCTGTATTGGTAGCCATATTCATTTTGAGAATGGTGGTTTGGGCCATCCTCCGTTAATATGATCGGGATGAAGATGTATTGTGCGTTCAAGAACTCAGAACGAAGTCTGTGAGCATGAAGAAACGAGGTGTCCCAAGCAAACGGGAGGTTCTGATCATTATAGTCGGGTCTTCGATGAGAATCGACATGCTCCAGAAATATCTTTTTGAAGTCATCCCAGTCATCCCAACGGATCCAGACGAGTATCGAAAGCACCTTTCTGAACTTGTCCCACGTTATATATTGCAGTTTAGCTTCATCCCAGGAGAGACCTTTCGACAATGTCTCTATTCTTTGCGGAGTCCAAACAGAAAGGGCATCGTCCTCGCATATGAATTCTTGCCCAGCCTCATGCTTCGGGCCGCATCGTTTCAGAGCGTCCTGGAGTTCACGACGCACTGTCTTGAGCAACTCCTCTCGATCCTTTTTGCTTCTCCGTGACCATAGGGCAAGAGGAGCCATTCTTCCATCAGAACGCTCCCTTAGAGTATGGAACAGTCACCCTTGCGCACGAGGCTACGTGAGCTCGCGGGGATTAGCCAACCTCCGTCCGTCCTGAGGCACGTGAACAATCGCAAGATCGTAAAGTCGGTACCTATTGCTGTGTTACGAACGGATCCTCGGAAGAACAACGGTATCAGCAAGAAAACGGTCGAGAATCCCAAAGCATGATAAGGTTCTGGCCTGGAGGTGTGCGGGAGGGCACATGGCACTATCGGCGAGGCTTGCCTCAGCCTCGAAGTCGCACCAACCAAATAATGCGCCCCCCAATGTGAGACATTCTAAACATAGGAAAAATTGATTTTCAGGCACCCGAAGCTCAACGCACACTAAGTAGGGCAAGTAGCACCTTATGTCAAAAAGCAGGGTGTATATAAGAGAGTGATGGTGACGGGGGTTTTGATCAAGAAACAGACGTCTTGGAAGGAGAGAGCAGGTAGAACAATACTAGGTTTTGGATAGCCATGTGCAAGAATCGCATTCACCAGCTGAGAACATTTACCCCTCCTCCCTATCCATTTCATCCCGACTTCTCTTTTTATCTCCGCCCTTCGGTCGACGACCTTTCAGAACCGACCCCTTCTTGCCACGATCCTCGTGTAGATTTTTCATCTCGTTTCTGGCATGTCGTTGAGCTTCCTCGACACGAGCTTTGAATACCATCACTTCTTCCTTATCATAATCATATTCTTTCTGCTTCTTGCCCAGCGCTGCCTCGATCCTCAGCCAAATCTCAACATCGTATTGTGTGACGACGCTAATTGCATGTCCTGATTTTCCAGCTCGCGCAGTACGTCCAACTCGATGAATGTAGGTTTTGCTGTCAGGGGGCAAGTCGTAGTTCAGGACCACATCCACAGATGGGATATCCAGACCACGGGCAGCGACGTCGGTCGCCACCAAAATTTCGCGCGATCCTGCTCTGAATTTATTGAGGGCTCCAAGACGAGCCGACTGAGACAACTGTCCATGCAGAGGTATTGCGCCAAAACCAAGGGTTCGTAGGAGGATAGCTATCCGTTGTGTCTCATTCACTGTTCTTGTAAAGACTATGGCAGACTGGCCGGCAAATTCGTTGATGAGGTAGACCAAGTAGGTATCTTTATGCTGATGTGGAATGAACACATAAGATTGGAGTAGCGTGGAGACAGTTTGATATTTGTTGCTGCTGATGCTCACACGAAGAGGGTCCCGCAAACTTGCTCTTTGGAGGCTTTCGACTTTCGAACTCATCGTCGCAGAGAAGAGGTAGGTTCGTCGTTCTCGGGGAAGAACCTTAAGAATCTTGTCGAGTATAGGTCCGAAATCAAGATCTAGAAGTCTGTCTGCTTCGTCCATGACCAGGTACTTCAGTGACCGCAAAGAGAATCCTTTCGTATTCTCGAGATGGTCCAGTAACCGACCAGGGGTGGCTACAATAATATGAGGTTTCTTGCCCAGTGCAATTGCCTGGGGAACCATGTCCATGCCTCCCACAATGACCGCACATCGTACTGATATGAGTGATCCCAGTGCTTCGAATGCTTGTGATATTTGATAAGCCAACTCGCGTGTAGGTGCTAGCACGAGACCGAAGAAGGGTTGCGGTTTATCGAGTAGTGCTTGGAGAATTGGGAGTGCAAAAGCTGCAGTCTTTCCACTACCTGTCTCTGCCAAGCCGATCAAGTCTCGGCCTTCGAGTGCGAGTGGTATCGATTGAGCTTGTATCGGAGTCGGAGCTTTGTATCCTAGAGCAGCACAGGCGTCGCATAACGAGTCGATGATACCCTAGATCCTGTGAGCGCGTATTCTAATTATTCAATACTGGATACGCGAACCAAATCCTTGAATGTCTTTGTCGTCTCTACCTCTGCTTCACCTGGTCCGTCTGTGGCTGCTGGCGGTGGAGATAGCGAGGCTGATGAAGCAGGGTCTTCCTCCTGAACTCTATGCTTCTTGGTGGTCTTGAGCAAGCCGGAAGGCACGTCGCTATCGACCTTTCTTCTCTTGATTGAGGACATCTTGAGGCTGCGCTTTGTATATTGGAGTTTTGGTGAGATGTGAAGATAAAATAAATTTTATCAGCTTATCGAATTCTCGCTTCTGATTGGCTGCACAAAAGTTCCTCTGTCCAAATAATTTCTGCCCTCAAATTCTCCCAGAACATCACATCATACCACGAAAAGACCACACAATGGCACGAAGACGGACGAAAAAGCGTACCCATATTGGTGCCAACAATGGCCCCTCCGGCAAAGCGGTACCAGCAAATAAGGCTGCAAACTCACCCAAGAGCATGGTGATTCGAATTGGGGCCGGAGAAGTAGGTCCAAGTGTGAGCCAGCTTGTCAAGGATGTAAGGCATATGATGGAACCCGGTACGGCAGCGAGACTGAAGGAGAGGAGAGGAAATAGATTGAGGGACTACCTTACAATGGCAGGACCACTTGGTGTAAGCCATCTTATGCTCTTCTCGCGGTCAGAAACTGGCAATACGAACATGAGACTGGCCATAACACCCAGAGGACCGACTTTGCACTTTCAAGTGGAGAAATATTCCTTGTGCAAAGATGTAAGGAAGGCTTTGAAGCATCCCAAAGGCGGTGGAAAGGAATACCTGACAGCTCCTTTGGTACGTCTCCATCAGCAAGACTTAAAATATATGCTGACTTTCCCAGCTTGTTATGAATAACTTTACTTCTCCTCCCTCTGAATCAGACTCCGAAAATAGAGTACCGAAGCATCTCGAATCTCTGGTTACTACCATATTCCAATCTCTCTTTCCTCCTATTTCACCTCAGACCACACCACTTTCTTCGATCAAGCGAGTAATGTTGTTAAATCGTGAGCCGGCGAAGGAGAATGATGGAACATACACACTCAACTTACGGCACTATGCTATTACAACGAAGGCGACTGGCATATCAAAACCACTCCGGAGACTTAATGCTGCAGAAAAACTTCTCCACTCCCAAAAGTCGGGTAAGGGTAAGAAAGGCGGATTACCAAATCTGGGAAAGCTTGAGGATGTCGCGGATTACATGATTGGAAATGATGGGGAGGGTTACATGACCGATGCTACAAGTGGTAGCGAAGTGGACACAGATGCGGAAGTGGAGGTTGTTGAGACTCGGACAAGAAAGATTCTGTCGAAACGACAGAGGGAGCGTCCTCGGACGGATGGTAAAAATAAGGGCGGAAAGAATGGCGTGGAAAAGCGGGCTGTCAAACTCGTAGAGTTGGGTCCAAGGATGAAGCTGCGTATGACCAAGGTGGAGGAAGGAGTTTGCACTGGAAAAGTTATGTGGCACGAATATATCCACAAGACCAAAGAAGAGGTCAAGGAGTTGGACAAGAAGTGGGAGAAGAAGAGACAAGAAAAAGAGGCGAGAAAGAAAATTCAAAAAGAGAATGTTGAGAGGAAGAAGAAGGCCAAAGGACTGGGTGCCAAGGAGGGAGAGGACGATGACGAGGACGACATGGATGTAGGGGAATGGGATTCGGAAGGACTGGCTGGAGATGGCGAAATGGAGTTGAATGAGGAGATGGAGGATAGGGGAGAGTGGGGGGATGAAGAAGAAGAAATCGCTGCTGGCTGAAGCTAGCTGATTGGCAAATGAAGGGCTAGCTTGATTTTGAGCAGCACATTCTCCAAGCCATCTTCCATTATTTCCTACTCAAGACGTTAAGAGTGCCTGTGACTGGTGCCCAACGTGCGTTAGTTGGTCCTTTGGATAGCGAGTGCTTGAATCCTTTACAATTCTACAACTTGTTCTCGATCGAACTTTAGTCTTCTACTTTGATAATTGCAAGCCCATTTCAGACACCTACGGTAGCTCCATCAACAAACCAGTCGCATGAACTTTCAGCAGTCTTACTTTACCCTTGGTTCCCTCTTCATTACAAACATCGCTGGATTCCCTTCATACCCAAAATCCTCATAATTCATGGGAATCTCTTCCAGCACCCTGAACCCCTCATTCTCAAACAATGGCCTTGAGCTTGGTCTCGCTTTCACAAATGTTGCTCTCCCAGCATCATCAGCGATCTCATTACATTTTCTAGTAATCATCCTCCCAATTCCCTTCCTCTGATGAGGCGTGTCTACCATGGTGCCTTGTCTCGCTATTTTGTTTTAGTCCACTCAAGTTGAGTGTGTTAGGAGGGACAAACCGAAATGTAACGCAGGATCGTAGCCATTTCTCTCTAAGCAGTCGCTCATCTTTGTGTCTATGGATACTATACATCTCACGAAGTTCGAAGGCCAATCTGGTGGGATGTGAGTCATTACTGGTTTCCCTTTTATCACTTGCTTCTGTTCTTCCGTCAATTTTGCAGGAATGCCAAGGCCGCCCCATGCTACTATTTTCCTATCCAAAAACACATTAACAACCATCCTTTCCACAGCTCTTGCGAAAGAGGAAAATGGAGACAAGCTAGTTAAGCTTACCCGCTCTCGTCAACCGCTTTGAAGGTTCTGCTTGCTCCGAGCTCATGTCCCACTGTCACCCTTCCAACGTCCCTCTGCATCTGAACTTTAAGCTGAGCTTCAAACGGTAGTATTTCGTCGAATACTTTTGATATCGGATCCCAGCTTAGTCCCCTTAAAAATATCGCTGCCATGTCTGGAAGATCATCGACTGTTGCATCCTGGAGAGTGAATGTCCGCTTCACAGCTTCGCCCGCCATGAGTGCTTCCTCTTCCACGCACTGAGGATATAGATTTGGTTTCAAGTAAAATGGGTCTCCGTACTCAAAGTGAAATTGGAAGAAATGGAGACAGGAAGCTTTTTAAAGTTTTGATTTCATATATCACTTGGGTAGTCGTCTGAGTAAGCTTGCAGGAACTGGGTCATAGTATTAGCTTCGGTGCGAGACGCGAAGTCTGATTGCTTGCTCTCGACCAATAACAGAAATTGATGCATGTCTCGTTAACTCCAAGATCTTTCGTGTTCTGTGGCGCCCTCAAATCCAACATCCTCACATGGATGAAATTTTGCACGTAACCTCATTTCGTTTCCCTTCCCCAATGGAAACGCTGTCCCGCAGCGGCCGCCTTGCACTTTTCCCCTCTCACTTCCCAAGTTTTCCTCAATTCTTGCAAACCCAAACCCACAAACGCCCATTCTCAAAGATGAAAGCATTCAAGTACAACAACTTGAGAGTCCCCGACCCTGTACTCCTAATGAAAATTAGATCCTACACTTCCTACAAGATTGTACAACGTCGCCAGCCATGACAGCAATACTATCCGAGCACAACAACTTCGTCAACTGGCTTAGATAGCCTCCAAGCATGCTTAAACAACTTCCCTAGTCCCAAACGCGTCCTCACATCATTCGCATCTTTCGCCGAGACCAACATGACATTATACAATGGGTAATCGACCACATCGATGCGAGGCTCATTACCAAAGTACTGTGCTTCAGACAGAACGATGAAGTCGTAGTCCAGCCCGATAACAATCTGCTCCGGTCCATGGACCTGGACCGTTCCGATGATTCTACCATCCACATCCCAGATGGGCATTGGCTCCATTGGAGCAGGGTCGCTCGAATCCAGCTCGCCCTCCCGCTCACTATCCGTTTCACTGTGGATTTCGGGAATTGACGAGCGCCAGCGGAGTTTAAATTGTGAGACCTGGGTACGGAAAACCAGATGCCATCTTTTGATACTGGGATATTCATCCTTGATTTGCAACCTCTGTGCAAGTCGTGAAAATGCAGAGCGGGGATTGGATGCTTCCCATTCCTCTGGAATCTGGCCATTCTGGAGCCAGGAAGGTCGCGGGTCTGATTCTTTGGATGACTGGTCAACTGTTCTCCAAATCAGGCCTGTCTTGTCAGATTCAAGCAGGGAAAGTAATCCCATCTCCACGTATTCTCCGCTCCGT
The DNA here is from genome assembly GCA_002865625.1 of Hyaloscypha hepaticicola. NCBI lineage: Eukaryota > Fungi > Ascomycota > Leotiomycetes > Helotiales > Hyaloscyphaceae > Hyaloscypha > Hyaloscypha hepaticicola. The sequence goes on from KZ613478.1 coordinate 398,798, forward strand.
TGCGCGACAACTTTCCTGCGTGGAATTGAGAATTGCGGAGACTTGGGCTCTTCATCTGTAATTTCTCGACAACTAACTGGGGTTGGCCACTCTGAGAAGCCTTCTCTGCCTCTGGCATAGAATCGCACCAAAGGTCGAATCCTCTCCTGCCCATTCTCGTCATCCAGTTGCACTAGCGCTCCTTTTTTGTCCGTCCGGACTTTGAAGGGCCCTCCGTAATGCTTCTTGCCAACCCAGCCAGCCCAGGACCAACTAGGCATGTAGGGCTGTTTGCAATCCTCGCAGTGCTGTCGACGCTCACATTTGCCCTCCGGCTGCCACAGCAGGGCAATATCGAGGATGGGCTGCGGCAATCCATAGCGGAAGATTTCATGTTCTCCTTCTTGTATCTGCCGGAAGGCGCGGTTCAATGACGGCAAAATGCCCTGCAGGGCCCGAAGTACGTCAGAAGCATAAGTCATTCCTCTGCCTGTGTAGTCGGCAACGAGCGTTGCGAACCGTTGAAAAGTTTCCGACCGTACGACAGAGACTGAGCCATCCTTCGAAGAGTATGAGAAGGGAGAAGAATCGAGCATTCTCCTACTATGCTTGAAGTTCAAGAGAGGAAATCCTAGGTGTGAGCCTAAAATTGTCACCGCATCCCTCGCTGTCATATCTTCGAAATGAACAACTTCGCGACAGTGCCAAATCATATGGCCCCCACTAAACACGATCAGCCGATTCGAAAGCAACTTCTCTTGAAGAGTCCACGCTCGAGTCTCCCAAGGTTCCAGACTGTTGCATGTAGGAACAGGAATGAGGACATTGACTTTAGGCCGGACCTCGCACACAACCTGATCGATCTGGCGCTCGGTTGACACTCCTTTCAAAGGAGCGTTAGCATTCTCACCATCAGCAGCAACGATGGTTACGACGGCATTTGCATATATCTTGTCCATCTGTGCGATTTGCGTGGCTTTCTCGCCTGCATCGTCTTGTTTGATACACAAAGCATCGACCCATAAGTATTTGAGACCGATTCTCCTGGCCACTTCCATGGCGTCTACAATGGCTTGCGGCAGGTTCACGCTTTTGGGCGCAAGGGCTCCTTCGCTGGAATACTTCGTGATGGTGCTGTTGTCTAGCTTGGGATAAATCCAGTCACCCCAGACATAGCTCAGCGCGGCGTATCGGACACCATCGGAGGTACAACTGTGCAGGCGATGTTCTTCCAGGTCAATGACTCGAAGATTTGAGACTTGGAATCCCCGTCGTCCTCCGCGGGGAGGAAGAGGACCACATGGGTGATGATGTTCGCAGGAAAAAAGCCACTGTTTGGCAAGGGAAAGATCAATTTTCTCCTCCAGAATTCTGCCATACCGCAGCGTTGATCCTGATTCCGAATGGTCCGCTATGCTAGTCGCAATTCTGAGATGAAACTTACTCACTTCTGCAAGCGGGGACAAGAACTGCCCGTTGTGTCCGGCAACGTGCACCGCAAGTAGCCCAGCTTCACTACTGGCTCGTGTGTGCAGCTTGATCAACACCCAACAAGGCATTCGCTTTCGCTTGCTCCCCGAGAAGAGCATTGCAGCCGTCAACGCTCCATCCACTCCTTCGAGTATTCTCCTATCTCTCTCCCGCATACCCTCGCCTCCAAACATTGCAACTTTCGCCGCAGTTAAGGCTCCCAAGATGAGCTGATCTGAGATATCATCTAGAAGCGGAGAGCTTTTAGACAGGATCGGACTTGCTCCGTTCGTTGCCGATTTGTCATTCTTGTCCTTCGGATGGAATAGGTTCTCCACCTCGGCTTCGCCGTCAGGAATCTCTCGACTAAGTCCGAAGGGCCAGACCGCTTCACTGTTGAAAGCTCTTTTTATCAAAGTCGCCTTTTGAGCCCATTCGCGGAATTGAATATCCCTGAGAAGAGGCTGAATATGGTCCTGGACGTGTGGGTGGAGTAAAGGGTCGTTCTCGTCACGACAGAGGACCTGGAACATGAGACCACAAAATAAGCACCAGTCTCGTCGTAAAATGACGCGCTCAAGTGGGCGAATGTATTCATATATCTGCTGTTTTGGTGTAGGCCCATCTCCAGGAAGACATTCCTCAAAGTTCATCTTGATGCAGTCTTTGCACAAGCTCTTCTTATCTTTTAACCCAAGTTCGTTAACGGCCGTCTTTGAGATGTCCATGGTGTCTTCTTTAATATCTATGGCCATTGCGGCGATGTCGTCAGAGACCCTCGTCACTTTTCTGATAGCAGAACGCAAAGCATCCTTCACGTTGGCATTTACGGACCTCCGTCTCACCAAGCCGCTACCTTTCGCCTCAGTCTTCGCCCCAAGAGGAATAGAAACTACATCGTTTCCATCCTTGTCGGTTGTAGAGCTTGAGGATAAGCGCCTGGGTGACTGCTCTTTTGATTCGCGGTTGATATCTTCAGCAGACTTGGAACGCGGATGGAGCCAGCTTGGCTTGCTATCTGGTAGTTCGAAAGAACCCGAGAGAGGTTGAAGAAGCCTTGGCCTCGTGGTGGGAGGTGTCGCTTCTGCTTTCTCTTTCTTCGGCGTGGCGTCAGAGGGCATCTTAACATGTATATGTGTGACGCTCTTCGTGGTGGCGAAATCGTGTAGTTTCAACGCCTTGATACTCGCGCTACTTCCACGAGGGCAATGAAGAACGGGAGAGCCCTCTTAAGTATTTGAACACATCATGCGAATTGATGGGGAGCGAAGTCAGCGAGCTGAGAAGTGAGGCTGTCGAAACACGAGCAGGCTGGTGCCTAGCATTAAGTATGACATGAAATCTGGGAAGAACCGCTGCAATGTAAGCGGCCCGCACCGCCCACCGGCCCTTTGTCCACATCGTGTAACACGCATTCTCAGCTGAGGGTGTAGGCTTCCAAAAATCTATTCGTGGAGTCTTACATCCCCCACTTCCCCCACGAACTGCTAAGGCTGTAGATTTTCTGGGGCGTGTTCACATGGGTCGCAACGGGGCGCATTTGCTAGGCAGCCTTGTGCCCATTTGTAATTGTAACAAGGCTATCAACATAAGAAGGCTCCGCCAAAATATGATAGCCCAGCCTCACCGACGCAGCACTGTAGAATACCAGATCACGGAGGAGAGAGAGTTCTGCTTATAAACGAACAACTGAGCCTGAAATATAAATGTAAGATACTAAGAGATTCAATATAAGAGACGTCTAGGTAGGGCCGAAAGATCACGTGTGTTTTGCAGCCAACATCATGTGATATATCACGTGAGAATGGAGTTTCCTTCGAGGTAAGTGATTGTTGGTAGTCTTCTACGCTTCATGTTGAATCGTTTTAGGCTGCACATAAGTACTGGTATGGGACGCCAAACTCGAGAACGGGGTTATCATACACTAGATCTGGAAATCGGATATTCAGCAGGCGGTTCTCTTAGGACGCGAACTGGATATCTGGGTCTTGGATCAGCAGGTATGACGAGAGATAAATTATATGTTTTTGTCTGGAGTGCACGTGTGCTGTATATGCTGAGACCTAGTCAAGTGAGTCGATATCAGCTTGTAGGTAGAGTGAGTACTGGTTTTCTTAGCATCGTCTTGAAAACCTAAGCGCAGTATTGTGCAAATGGACGTAGTAGCGAGGCATATATCCACGGCATAGTGGACAGCGAGATTACGGAGAAAAGGCCGCAAAGTAGAGTTCGCAATTTGCCAGTGCTCTCGGGTTGCAGTCCTTGGTGAGATTTGTAAGTAGTGAGGCGTTGGGAAACCAGGTGATGAAGGCTGATGCTCTCTGAATTGGCTTGCTTGCGACTAGATGAACCCTTTCCTGACCGTATTCAAGAATCGATAGCCTTCGCTGGCCATTGGATTATAAGATAAGAGTGTGCTGAGAGCCCCTTAGTTTAAGCGAGCTATCGGTATCCCTAAAGCTTAGGGATAGAGGTTATCATATGGGACCTATCTTGAAATTGATAGTCTTCAACATTTTCTTGAATTGAGGATACTATAGTTGGCTACTTGTTCCTACATATCGAATGCACGCATAGATGAGATGGTATTTTGAAGAACGAGGCTTCGGATGCTCCGAGACCGACATTCACCGGCACATAGAATAGGCTGTATTGGTCCGGAAGAGGCGTACTGCGGAAGAGGGTTGTAAGAAATCACCGCCACCCCCTTTGTTAGGCGGTGAGCATTTTGGCCGATTAGGCATCGAAGCTGAGCACGTTTGCCGCGTAAATTCCCGTGTCTAGCGGTTGCAGAACCAGGGGGGTGGCGGTGATTTCTTACAACCCCGAACGGGCCGATGTTTATTATTATGCTCACCGAATACTCTATTGCACACCGAACAGCTTGTGACCGCTGTGATTGGGCCCATGAGATTTTAGGCTAATAGCGGGTTTATGAAACGCTAAACCTCGAGGTAACCCTGCTCCTCGCTTCGGGATAGACCCAGAAGACGCATAAAACTACGCATACCTTTTGTACAAGATCGAATCGTTTCTCATAAACTACAGAAAATCATTTCGCCCAATATTTTCAATGCTATGATGTACTTCTTGAATCTCTAACGGTTGAAAGCTGTAGTAGCGTGGCTTTCATAGACGCTGGGCGCTCTCACTTCAACATCCGACCTCGATCCTGGGCGAAATCAGGCAACCATCTATGCTCCAATCCAATCCATGCACAAATCTTTATACGAAACTCTATTTCCTGCGATCTAAGTTTGAAAAAATTCTCAAGCACTCCTTCGTGCCTCACAAGGCACTCCAACGCTCAACTCTCTGCGTCTTTTCTCGCTCAATTGAGATCAATTGATCTCAATTGAACCCATCCCTCAAAATGGCCAAAACGAACCCAATCAAAATCCGGAAACATGCCCCCTACCGAAAGTCCTTCCTCATACCTCTCTGGGTTTTGCAACTCTCATTTTCATTGGTCCTCCTCATTTTCTCTGGCATTAGTCTCGGGTACGATGCGTATGTCCCTTCTCCCCTTTTGCGTTTTCTCCCTCTATTTCTCTCTTACACCACATTAACAAGCCCCTAGCTTCGACGCACAGGACCCAGAATTCCTGGCTCTCTATAACATCTGGTTCGGCTACGGTCTCCTAAAATGGATGGCTGTCGAAATCATGTATTGCATCCTGAACGTCATCCTCATTTCCTCCGTCATCTTCGTCATCATCAAGTTCTCCACTTACACCCTCTCTACCGAACTCTTCAAGATCCAGAGTATTGTAGCCGTGGTTCTGAGTGGGATTTGCACAGTAACTTCTTCTGCGACGGAGGATTTGTTATCTGCTATCTTTTCGGGGATTGCGTGGTTGGCTAGTATTGCGATCTGTGCCAGGGTTTGTGTGTTGAGGAAGAGGATTAAGAGGGGAGAGGCTGCGGAGATGAAGAGGAGGATTAAGGAGGTGGATGGCGAGGAAGTGGAGAGGAGGACTACGGAGTTGGATGGCGAGGAAGTGAAGTTAGAGGATGGGAATAAATTTCGGGGGGCCGAGAGGGAGGGAGTGGAGTTAGAGGATGGGAATAAATTCCGGGGCGTCGAGAGTGAGGTTACCATCATGTCAGTTGCACATCACGTGCCCCGTGCCCTTTAGTTCTAGCTATTCTCAATGGAGGTTGGGCTGTTCTAGCGGTATTTAAGCTCCCTGAACAGCCTCCCACTTCATAAGAAAAATTCATCAGATATATCAATACCCTTCTATTTCACGCTTCTCTTCATGTACAAGTGCAGTGGGTGTCGGAATTCGTGACGCAATACTGGTTTTCAATATACTATACCTCGAGGGACATTTAGAGCCTAACTACTATTTTGCTTTTTTAAATGTTTCCTAATCTGAGGAACAATCTAAAAAGTAGTGGCTCGTCACTTTACGAATGTTCCATAAGTTACAGTACATTGAAACGCAGCTTTGCGCCACGAATTCTGACGCCCATTAGTGACGCATAGCACGTCCCTGCAGCTGCAATTGTCACAACGTAAGCCTAGGGCTAATAGCACGTCTGCGGCGCCGCCGAATCATGTTATGGAGTTTGTTTGATATGGGCCTCGTGATGTTTCTCGGTATGAAAATAAGGATTCAACACCATTGAAAGATCACAAGAGGTGGTAGCAATTGAAGAACTCCTTAAATTAGGTCGATGTGGTCCATTGAAATGAGCTCTATGAATGACATCGCATTTGACTGTCGTATCCACTCATAGAAACAACCGTCCTTTAGTAACAGCTACAATACTCAGCGTCCTCATCATAAAACCACTCCTCAAGCGTGAAGAACTTGCCCGAATCCGTGATTCCGAGCTCGAAATCATCAAATAGGGACTTCAGCTTCAACTCAAAATCTACCTCCCAATCAGCCAATCTGCCACCCGTCTCCAAACTTCCGATGCCAAGTAAAGTGTAGGGATCCGGTGGAGGAGCTTCAATAGCCTGACTTCCTTGAAAAGCATTGACAGCTTCACCAGCCGTAGTAGCTGGATCAGCTTGGCCTCCTTGAGCAGTCTGACCTCCATGAGAACCATTGGCAGCTTGACCTTCCGTAGTACCTGGATCAGTTTGATCTTCTAAAAGCCGCGGATCGATGCATTGGAGGAAAGCTGCTTCGGCCAGAGATTCTAACGCTTCTTGATCCAGACCGAGTCCCTGACCAGGAGCGACATGGTTTAGGTTTGTCTGGCTGGTCCGGGGAACCTGAGAATTCACATTCGCGGGACGTGTAACAAACTGATGATTCCTATCCCAAGCCTCTTTGGCATCAACCTCCAATTTCAACAATCCATCATAGACCTTGAATATCATATTCTTTATAGTGTCTGTCGAGCCCCACTTGTTATAGCTAATCCAGACGTGCTCACCGATCATGGTAGCAGCCATGTACGCGTCGAAAAGGAATTGATGGATCGGGACGTAGGGCGAGGTGTGGAGAATCTTGTTGAGGTACCTGAGACCGATTTCAATAGACATATTGGGGTTATCGCGTCGTATTTGCGTGATTCGGAGTGACAGGGAGGCAGCGAGGTTCATGATGCCCGCAAGTGGAGCAAGGCCGGCCTTGGGGAACTCGTCGCTCTATTGAAGGTTAGCTCTGAACGATGGAATCAAGGGAGTTGCTAAGTTTATCTTGTGCGAAAGACCAGGTGACGAATAATGCCAGCTTAGCCTCATCTAAGAAGCAAAGTGTGTTTTTCGGAAATTGAGAGCGAACTGGACGCCTAACCGTGGACATCCAAACAGGAGGATTACAGAATGGAAGATATGGACTTACGTGTCCCTTGAGAGCTTCGAGTGCCTGCACTAGGAGCATGTCATCTGGATCGGGGAAACGCGCACACGAGAGGAAAGACTCCAGGTTGAAGTGGTTGGGATATCGAATCAGATGGTATAGAAAGATCTCGGCGAGCTGGATAACACGAGGAGCTTCGCCTGGGATTGCCGGTGGCGCTGTGAGAAAACCACTTCGAACAAGGTCGATATAGCTTGACATCGTGAATGAGGCGTCTGAAGATGCTGACAAGTTGTTGTAATTGTCTAGTGGAAGGTCGATCTGGGAAAATAATCGCGGAGTAGATAGGTCAGGAGAAACGGATCAAAAGTAAATCCGGCAAAGCCATTCCAAGCACGCGGGCCTTCTGGCAAGGTCCGGCTCAGCTTCAAGGATGCCTCAATGTACCCATTCCCTAGCAGGTTCGCTCGCACCGATCTTATCAGAACATAAAAGCAATAGTATGAAGCTGAAGCAATTTCAAGGCATCGAAGAAGGAGAAGACATGGGGGTCGAAGCAGAGAGATCATACCTCAAGCACGATAGAGCATATCAAGGTTTTGATTTGAATAAAAAGATTTTTGTCTTTCCCTGCTTCGTTCTTGCTCTTTCGCTCCTATTCCCGTTTCCTGCATAAATCTCACGATTCATTGTGCCGGTGGATACGGGATAGCAGGAAGGACATATCCCTCATTATTCTAGAAAATCCGAGCCAATGAGGTAAATATGCCTTTCAGACTCGAAAAGGTTTACCATGTTCTTATTGCATATACTTCCGCGCTTTTCTGCAATACAGAATCCATATTAGTCCATGCCCACACTAGAAGGCTGGCTTGCGGCTCTCTGATGAGGAACGAAGTGATTGGCATAACTACATAAGATAATAGAGTGGAACGTTATTCTGCATTTGATTTGTGTATACTCTATGCTTCACGGGGGTAGCTAGGTATCAACCAGATACCTATACCTACTCGAGGACATGGCTCGGTCACGTGCTGTTACCATAATGCATAGGTAGGTAAAGCGAACTTAGAGAATGTCAGATCAAAGAAGAGGGTTTCTGAAAAGTGCAAACAAAGGAAACCCAGCTCATTAGAGTTGTGAGCAAAAAGAGAAAGAGATGGATTGTGAAATATTTGCGGTGTATCTGAAAAAGGGACGCAGATGGAGGGCTGCCATCTTTCTAGGATCTTTCATCTGAGGAACCTCCTTCCTATCACCTATCAAAGAGATAATGAGGTATGAGTCACATAGTATCGAGATTTGATAAAGTTCAAATACAGCGCTGGCTGGAAATTGCTCTGTAGGACCGATATAACATCGTGGACCTGCACAAACTAGACTTCTGGATTGATAAACCGCATGAAAAAGCTCCTGGAAACATCAACTTGAAGTGCTGATATGCAATGAGCTCCAATTTGAAAGCAACAAAGATCCATTGTGTCATAGAAATTGTCTGGTTTTGAGAGTTGAGGTTGAGATATGGTTTTAGCACGTCGGAGAGACGGAGGGAAGGTTCACCGACGCTTGTCTAGCGTCGGTCCTTTCTGACCGAGATTATTCCTACCTTTTTATTAAGGTTTTAATAATTAAATAAGCACTTTTTCCGACATGAGCAAGCCATAACTTGACTTTCCAGGGGCAGTTAGATCAGTGGTAGTATCGCTCGCTTTGCATGCGAGAGGTCGTGGGTTCAATCCCCACACTGTCCAATTGTCGAGGTAGACTGCTTCATTCATTTTTTCTTTCTTTTTTTGATTTTCAGATCTATGCTCCTTGTTGGCCCTCTTTCTATTGCTGAGCAATATGCTTTGCACAATTATCTATGCTGTTCGTCAACTTTTTTCGCAGCTCTTGTAACAGCCGAGCTTTAGCGAATGGAGCTTCAGCGGCAGTTGACAGCCTGTCCCGACATCCATAGCGCTTTGGATCATGATGCCCAGCAGTTTGATATTACACACTAATAGTTATATTTCTGCTTTGCTTCTTTTAAGTAACGCGCAAATTTTGTAACCCTTGATCCTATTGCTCTTCGTGTTTTGCTACAGCTGTTAGCTCCCCTTCAGTAGCGCGAACCAACGTGACCAAACTCATTACGGGCGAATCTCCGAAACATAATTCTTCAACTGCATCACAATGATTTTGAGGCAGAGCTTTCGCCTTCCTCTGGGCTTGATTTGGCTTGCAGCATTATGCCTATTCACGACCCAAGTATATGCCTCCTATGGAGACCGATTACCAGAATTCCAGCGCTGCGTTGAGGTAGAATGCCCCTCGTTCCACCCCGAACTCTACTGATCAGCATTTCAGGTCTGCGAACGAGAGAACTGTGGCAGTGGCCATGCCTCGACAGCAATCCGTACGCATCTCTTCTCAACCCTTCTAGCTATGCTAACGTTCTCCAGCCCTACTACACCGGCTCCTCTTCTGGAACTGCCCCTCAGAATGCGACTACACCTGCCAACACATCATCACCGACCAACGCGTCGCAGCTTCCGAGTCCATCGTGCAATTCCACGGCAAATGGCCTTTCTACCGCTTCCTAGGCATGCAAGAGCCCTTCTCCGTCTTCTTCTCCCTCCTCAACTTCCTCGCGCACCAGAATGGACTCTCGAAAATCACCTCCAATATCCCCGCCGCCTACACAATGCGCAAATACTACATTTACCTGGCATACTTTGGCATGGCGAGCTGGGTCTTCAGCGTGATTTTTCACATGAGGGATTTTAGGCTCACGGAGCAGTTGGATTATTTTGCTGCGGGCGCGAGCGTGCTGTATTCGTTGTACTATGCGCCGATCCGGATCTTCCGGATGGATCAAGGCGGGAAGAAGACGAAATCCCTCTTGCGAGCTTGGACGGGACTGTGCATCGCATTGTATGCGGCACATGTTACGTACCTGAAGTGGTATGCGTGGGATTATACCTATAACATTGCGGCGAATGTTGTGGTTGGCATGATCCAGAACTTGATGTGGAGTTGGTTCAGTTTTGAGAAGTACAGGAAGTCGGGACGCTTTTGGACGATGTGGCCGGGTCTGGTGGTGGCGTGGATCATTTTGGCTATGAGTCTCGAGCTGCTGGATTTCCCGCCCTTGTGGGGGTGCTTGGATGCGCATAGCTTGTGGCATCTGGGGACCGTGGGACCGACGATGGTTTGGTATAAGTAAGTTTCTAGACGGTTGGATCTGTGGATATGTCGGATTTGTGCTGATTATGATACAGTTTCCTAGTCAAGGATGCCCAGGATGACATGGCCGGAGCGAGACTAAAAGCATGACTCCTCTATGGCGAAGAAGGCGATGATGAGAATGGAGCCAGCGGAAATAATGTTTATAAATAATACCCCTCGAATTGAATATACTTGCTGTACAGGAATTGGTTCTCCTCGAACCAGACTCGTAACCTCTCTCCTTGGGTCTTTTTTCATTTCTGCCGAACCTTTTACCGAAAATCACACAAAAGTATTGTCCGCAGCAACTCCTCCAATCTTGATATTCCCTCACGAACCACCTCATTTCGATTTATTTTCATCCTATACTTTATCGTTGTCGAATCACGAGAAGAAGAAAATCGCTCAGAGATGCGCCATTAATGACACGACATCTCACGAGATTTGTTGCTAATCGAACCGCGAGGGCCTTCCCCATTAGGAAAGGATGAGGTGACAATTTTAAATCTGCCAGAAATTCGTGACAACTCTCCTTTTTCTCGAAGCGTACAATAAGTTTTGTTGCAGATCGCACCCGCGTTTCATTGCCGGATTGAGGGGACGTATGGTGTGGTGTGATGATGGAGGTCGCCGTCTTTTGTCAGCTTGTCGGGTTTTCGACTGTGCTTGCCTTCCGCCTCTTCTGCTTCCTTTTGGAAAAGATTGATGTTGAGAAGAGTGGTTTTAGCAAGCGCGAGTCATAGATCCGTTATATTTTTGTTATCGTTCTGAGGATTTGATACACCAATGACACGATTCAAAGAGTATCTCCACTGACGAGATCAGCGGCTAAGCCGTCTGATCTAAGACTAAAATCGAATCTAGAGCTAAAAGAGACTTTACTAGCAAGTTGAATTTTATCGATCTCGGACATGGAATGGCCTGTGGTGCAGACAGTCTCTGCATCATATACACCTCCAAAAGTAGTTTTCCCCAGTCAGGCACCAGCTTGCTACTTGCCCTTCTGGTGATCTTCTGATCCTCCAAGTAAGCCTAGACAGAGCACTTTTACCCCTCCATTACTTTCATTGTCTTTATTACGCAGGTGAAGAAGTGCATCGGAAAAGTGCTTACTTAAATGAACTTGTGACTTACGTAAAGAAATCTTTTGATATCGAAGCTTTGCTTTCCCAGCTCGTGTGATAGGGTCACGTCCTCTCATTGAGTCCACGTACCGGAGATCTGGAGTACCTCTCTCCCGGGTTCCGGGCCGAAGACATAGCAGCATCTTCAGAATCCTTTGGCTTTGGTGATGTGTGGATTAGCAAGGCTCACAGCCATGATCCGGAAGTTAAATCTTGATACGTTGTCTCCGACGTCTCCGTCGAGGCAATTAGTGAGTTCTAGGCACAAGGTGTGGTGTAGCACATCCTCAAGAACCAATTTTTCCCGTCAAGTTTCCAGCTGTTGTATCAGTGAAGGAACAATAGTGATTAACATTTATTTTTGTACTAATACTCATGAAAGAGCTAACTTTATCTTAATTAACTAAACTTCAACCCTCAACCCAGCCCCATCCCGATAATATTTAGTAATAAGTATACTCTGCCTCATATCCCGGAATGTAATTATGGGGACAGGCCACAGCCGGCAAATAGCTATCCACCGTAATATTCTGCATCGCAAAATAATGTTCCCTAATCGTGCTGATCTGGGTATTCGTTTGCGCTGTATTAGCCGGATCACCGTAATACAAAGCAAAGCCATCATTATGCCTCACAAACGTCTATCATTCCACTCTATTAGCAAAGCTTGCACCTCTCAACAAACGCTGCGACGGGGAACTTACCGAGCAATCCGGCACATTGTGCATGAACAGACTCCAGAACAAACTCCCGGCCACAGTCGGTGTGTGAGAATTCTGCTGCTTTAAGATAACATCGTAGAAACTCTGCAGCGGATCACCGCTTACGCCTGTCCATGCGATTTCTCCGGCTAGATACACGCGATGCGCTGATTGCACGGCTGCGATGTCTGACTCTAAGAGGGTGACGTTGATGGGGTAGAAATGGTCGCTGAAGATGTCGATTTCGGTGATATGGAAGTGCGTGGTGTTCACGCCGTAGGTGCCATCGACGCAGAGTTTATTAGGGCCTTCATTCAATCATCATGAGTAAAGAAGTTGGGAAGAGTGGGAGGAGAGGGAGGTGACTTACCAAGTTGCTTCACAAATTGACAGATCTCTCTGATCCAATCATTAGGCACGTTTTTGTCGCCCCATACTATGCCGTCCAACTCATTGCCGGTCTCATAAGCGATGATCGTTGGGTCTTCTGCGTAGGAAAGACCAGTGTAGGGGTTCACGTGCGTGAGCAGGTATTGGATGTAATTCTTGAAAAGCGTGATGACCTTGGGATCGGTGTAGAATTTCAGCGTGTCTGGTGGGAGGGGGTTATCGGAACCGCTGATGTTGTAGCCTGCCCAGCGGAGGAAGGTGAATTTTCCACCATGATAATAATCCTAAAACGTTAGCTATTGCTGATATTTCAGAGTCAGAGAACTCACATAGTTATCAGTCAGTGGAATCATGAGCCTCAATCCGTGCTGGCGTGCTTGCCAAATAGCCCAGTCCATAGGCTCAAATGCTGCATCGTTGTACACACCCACATCTGGACTCAAACTCAAGGGATTGCCCACACTGACACCCAGAGTATGAGCTCTGATGAGCTTGGCTCCCATCGTCACCAGTGTGTTCATAACTTCGGTTGTACGTCCCTTGGTGGGGTAACTTGCATTGAACGGCGCGTAGAATGGCTCTCCAGCGGGAGGAATGACATTCTCATCCAGGCCCAGCCAGTAGACATTTGCCCCGCTTGCTGTCCAAGGTTCTCCCATAAGCTGGAGTTCGTTTCCTTCTCGGGTAACATAGGAGTTTCGAGCATAGTCCGCAGTAATCGGCTCGGCATACGTGGAGATGATCTGCTTAGTTATCTCCGAGCCTGATGGGGAAATCGAGGAGACGAATGGAGGAATTGCATTTGCTGGTGTAGATCTCCTGAGGGATAGAGCATGAGTAGATGCTGCAAGGCATGATGCCACAAGGAGGAGGATACTCTTTACTGCCATTGTGACATACCAAGGCTAGAATTGACAGCGAGAAGATGGGAAAAGCGAAAGCCAGGACATCACCATATATATAGGTGGGATGGGTAACCATATGAAATTTAATGACCCAAGAATGAAGCTTTACAAATACGGAAGCAATCAATCTAGGTATCGCGACAGAAGCACAAGCTTGGCAGCTTATGGGCGGGGTAATGCACAAACCCACCCAACTCCACGAATTAGACATGTCGATTTCCCCATGAAAGTCAGGGTTCGGGGGTTCGTCGCCGGCTACCGCAACGATGGGACACTGTTCATGTGCTCGGAAAAACTTAACCGGAAGATTTGAGGCTAGGATTTTCAGTGGAGGCAGCCGACTGGGTGGTAATAACGGAGTGTGTACTTCCGCTGCTACTTGTGGAAAGACGATATGCAGGGACGGGCTTGTGATTTTGAACCGAGATGGGATGATCAACGCTTGTGAGCAGTTTTGGGTATGGTGATTCCTGAAGCATCAAGCTTCCAGCTGCTTGTTGTTGAAAGAAGGAGATGATGTGACGTGAGAGGTGTTGTTTCAGGGGTAGATCTGAAAATGGCCTAGCGTGATCGGGTCATCTTCGGCTTTCGCGGGGTAATGGACTCTTAGCTCAAAATTGTCGAATCCAAGTCATGACTCTCTCCACAACATTCCACAATGTTCACAGGCATAGTCGAAATAATAGGAGGTATATCAATCTCCCCTAGGACTGAGACACATATCTAACAATTCCTAGTCGTCTCCGAGCTTAACCACCAATCCGAAGATGGCGGCACAACCCTCACCATCTCGAACGCCTCCGAAATCCTAACAGACTGCAACCTCGGTGACAGCATCAGCGTCAATGGCACCTGTCTAACCGTGACATCCTTCGACAAATCCTCATTCAAAGTGGGCGTTGCACCAGAGACCTTACGGCGAACGAATCTTGGCTCCCTCAAGCAGGGCAGCAATGTCAATCTCGAGCGGGCAGTCTCGGCAAGCACGAGGATGGGTGGACACTTCGTCCAAGGACATGTAGACACAGTTGCAACCATACTGAAGGTCGAGCCGGATGGAAATGCTTTGACTTTCAGGTTTCAACCAAGGGATAAGAGCGTGCTGAGATATATTGTGGAGAAGGGATATGTGACATTGGATGGGGCGAGCTTGACGATTACCAAAGTTGATGATGAGGAGGGGTGGTGGGAGGTTATGTTGATTGCGTATACACAGGAGAAGGTTGTTACGGCGAGTAAGAAGCCTGGGGATGAGGTCAATGTGGAGGTTGATCAGATTGGGAAGTATGTGGAGAAGGCTGTCGAAGGGTATTTCTCAAAGGGGAGTAGTGGAGAACCTGCGATTCTGCAGAAGATGGTGGAGAGGATTGTGGATGCCAGATTACAAGCATCTAAGCAATGAAGATATGTTGCCCACTCTTAATCCTTGTCACCAGCACTGAGCTTTCCGAGTGGAACTGAGGTAATCACAGATTAAGTACTTGACCTAAGTTTGAATGCAAAGTGTGCATTACTGCTAGCAAATTGCGCGTTAGAAATCTTTTCAATTCTCTCAAGATCTCGACACCATTCCGTCATCGTACACACATGACTTAGTCAGTCTCTGTGTCTGATGACGGAGGAGATAGAGGACTTACGAAAATCTCATATTGGCGCAAGAACATCCTATCGTCCTCGGTGGGATCAAATATCTCGTGCGGAACTGTCTTTGGAACCGGAGTAGGCATATATTCTGTCCAGTGTCTTTTTGCGGGAGGTTGGTAGATACTGGTGGTTACAAGAACCAGACATTGAGTGATGTCGGGATATTGATGTTCGAGGTGGGTTGGTTGTTCTGAGTTTGGTCAGCTGTTCACTGTGTTCAGTATCTGATGCTCTAAAGAACAAGACTAGCGAGCCATTTTCGCACGTCAATCTAAATGTATTTCTGAAAGCTAGCATTGCCTTGAAAAGCGGGAATAAAATTGCGTGCCTCTGAACTCTTTTAGTTTCCTTATTTAAGGATGGCAATGTGAGCGTTTTGTGTAATTCGAGACTTTTGTAGAGGTATCATCTCTTTCTCTACCTGCTGATAACCCTTATAGATTAAGCATTGCCATTTACTCAAGACGCTCTTTGAGATTAAAAACAGGAACTCTACAAATTAGAAAAGATGTATTCTCCGCACAGCGGTCTTCATGCGTTTCCTGCCCTCTGAATTTTGATTTTTGAAAGTTTTCCAGATAAAACGTGATCAAATGATCTGTGCCAGCCTAGGAGCCGGTTGACGCAGCATCTGTATCATCGACACACGATTACCCTCAAGGAATAATCTTACTAGGGTAGATCCACGGTATTGGGACGAACCACTCCATGAGCTCCATGAACCTTCATTTCTCCCATGCTCCTGCTTTCTTTGACTGAGACGATATACTGTTTCATCGTCACGTGGAATAACTTATTTTCATATCACGCAGTCGAGATGACGTATTGATTGCGGAACTTCTGCTTACTCGTCAAGAACAAGGGAAAACTGAAGAAGCCTCTGCTGTAGGACCATTACCTGAGTAGTTTTCTAGATGGTTAATTTGGAAATGTGAATTGGGTAATTTGGTCATCTCGGAGAAAGGAGAGGACATGGACCAGGCGAGCCTAAAGTTGAATCTGATGCATCTCAAACTGTGAGGAATAGCTATACCGAGCGGCAAGGAAGGGGTTGAAAGAAGTCATGTACAACCTCCTGATTCTGCGATCGCTAAAAATGGAAATTTTGTGGGGGCGAAGGCCACCATCTTTTATTTTTGATTGGCGCAAGCGTCTCTCCGCCTTCCAACGGGTGTTCATGACTTCTTCCAGCCCCCTTCCGTACATACTAGTATTGGCATAAAAGCAGCCCGGGAAGTCGATCACGAGCTGTGACTAATGACAGGGCGGATAGGCGGCCACGAGGGAGGGCGATCTGAGTGGTATTTGCAGCATAGGCCGAGGCACAAATGGGGGTGCGGCTATGTCCGAGAATAAATTTGAACGTTCTACTCACACTCACAGGGCTTGGTCCGCTCTCTACTCTTGATTCTATTATGATGCTAGTAATTGTTGCGTTCGAAGTTGGGGAAGTTAAGGGAAACGGGAAAGAGGAGATAGGTGATTGATCTGATACACTCGTTTCAATTTTCGGATGGCAAACTACGGATTCTTCTCAAGCTTATTTCAATTCCCCCACCCCAAACAAACAACAGAATCTTGACACATGTTTTGCAAGTCAGGCCGCAGGCAACGCTGCAAGTTCCTCTAGAATTCCCTGCTCATAGTAGAGAGTTGATGACAACCTTCCCGTCCCGCCGGGACTCCTATAGCGATCAACCCAATAATAATATTGCAAACATCAGACCGTTATTCATCTTCGGGGACCGTGTGCCCTATAAAGAACCCATGTCGCAAAAATCAGGACCAAGTCCCGGCTTGCCACACCTACCTGTATCTGCAATTTGACCCGTGCTGTGCGTACCTGAGTACGCTGCATGCGGAACATTTGGCCGGCCGGTCGAGGGACAGATTCATGCAGTAAACCCCGGGCAACGCTGTGGCTCAACAAGCCACTCCTCCTCGATCTAGAAGCATTCCCTCGCTCCTTTGCCAATTAGGCGAGCCCCTCCTCCCGCTTCAAGTCGAGCAATCGAGGAGATTTCCGATGAGATGCCTGCCCGTATCCCTCCCCGTGGCAGTTGAAGATTTTAATTATAGAAAAAGGGGCTGGGGAAGTCGGGTTCCAAGGCAAGGAAGCGGAGCTACCCTGACCACTCCTATGTCATCGATCAATCGGCGCAAAAGGGATTTCCCTCCTCCAACACATGGCCTCTGTGTTAAAAAGCTTGACGCCCGATGGTCTTTTCTAGCTTTCGCAAGGCCCGATGGCTGCCTTATGACTTTACATGTAAAAAGGACGGGCGCAACGTCCAGGCACGCAAACCAACGATTGCACCACCGATCACTTCAAGACAATGTGTCAACGCCAGATCTGAACGGTCGGAGGCATCGAAGCTATCGGTCTATATGATAATAGGGCATGTTCCAGAGCGTTAAGATTGCTGGTGTTCTGTTGAAGCTTCACGAAGACTTTTACCCCTGTGAGCGGCTCAAGGGCTTGTTTTATTTGTTCGGTACCCCTGAATCACACCGCCAGCGATACCCAAAGAGTGCCCACTAGCGAATAAACCCGGGAGGATGGGCGGGCGGAGGTTATTTGAAGTGACATCGGCAATCGGCACTAGTGGAGCTTCTACCACCTTGAGGCTTAAGGGCATAAGGAGGGGTACATGCTGTCAAAAGCCAAGTATGTCTCACCGTCTTGGGCTAGAAACTCCCGTCTCTGCTGTATATCAAATGCTTGCTCTCTATATCACCGCTATATCGCTGCATGCCCCTAAGATCATGCCACATACTTTGCAACATGCATTTCCGAAGGAATTCTGCATAGTCCGCCGTTGACCGCTTGTGCGGAATTTTTCACAAGCTTTACAAGTAACGAAAACGGGGCCGTTTACTGTTCCAGAAAACACAGCCATCTCATGCCGCCCCCAGAACCCGATATATTGGCTCAGGGGTCAACGTTAAGCGCTGCACTGTTCGTTGTCGGGGACGTCACCCGCGCTATGCCACTGAGCGAAGATCAGCAGATGATACACACCTATCACCAGCTATGAATGCGTTGTCCAGGCTGGGAGAATGGCAAGGTTAATTTTTCGGGCACCCCCACCCCACAGCGGGAGTCGTGCACAGACACGGTTTGCATAGCGAAGAACGGGATCTGGATCATCGCATTGTAGGGCTTGAGGACGTGGATCTCTTGCACCATGCTTTTAATCTCCTCCAGACCGCCCCATTCATGTGTCACACAACGTATCTGCCCTATTGAATGAATGCGATCGCGGGGGGTGCTCTGGGGTGCAGTCGCCTGAAAATCCCAAAATTGGGTTCAACTCATTTTCCCGCCCCCAGTCTCGCTGCATTTGATCAGTCGGATATGGGTTTCTTAGCTTGCCACAATTGTGGCATCCTATCAGATTATCAATACGTGAATTTGCTTATATCTGATTCGTTCAAAATTCCAGTGGTGATTTGCACACACACAAAACAGGAACATTGGAGAGGGGGACTGTAGTACAAGTCTAGAAGGCTGAGAAGCCTCCATTTTGCTTCCTTCATCGATGCGATTTATATATGTCTCGAACGTGCATACTCGGACCCTCAGACGCCCCAACCAACTTCTTTTTTTCCCCCACAAGTTGGAGTTCGTCATCATGTACCTCAGCCTTAAGAATTTAGAAAGCTGGCCTACGCCTAACTACGCCAATCCAGAGACGCGCGGGCCCGGCGTCATATACATCAACAGCATTCTCTACCCTCTTGTTGTGGCAGTTGTTGGAATACGGACATACACAAGAGTCTTTATCTCGAGAAGTTTTGGTCTCGATGACACTTTCATTCTCCTTGCTATGGTACCTCCTGCTTTCCCCCTAGATCTGCTTCTTCTAATCTTGACGTTAGCTCCCAACAACAACCTTCGTGGTTATGATGTTAATTGCTCAATTGCGGGAGGAATGGAATCGTCATGAGTGGGACCTTGAGCCAACTACCATAGGGATTAGCCTGAAGTTCTCTCTCTCATGTCAGATCATATTTGCAGTAGCAAGCACCTGCACGCGGCTCTCTATGCTTTTCCTCACGCGCAGGATCTTGTCAAAAGGAAATCCAAAACTCGAGAAAATAATTCTATTTGCAATCGCATTTATGACAACTGATTGCATCATCTTTATCGTTGTTGCGATCTTTCAATGCAGGTATTACTTCCCCAGTCATTTTGAGGTTCAAAGCTAAAGATCTCTAGACCAATATCAGCATATTGGACCTTGTCGTTTGTGCCACAGCGCTGCCTCGACCAAAAGATTCATCTCCTGGTCCAAGGGGTCATGAATACCATCTATGATTTCTGCGTTGTCCTCATCCCTATCCCAGTAGTCCTCAGACTCAATCTCGCCCTCCGCCAACGCATAGTAGTCGCTCTTCTCTTCAGCGCCGGGTTCTGTGTCTGTGTAGCTGGCACTGCAAGAACGTACTTTATGTATCGTTGCACCAATGGCTATCACGATATTACGTGGGATGGCTATCCTGTATGGATAGCAGCTGCCATTGAATTGTATGTTGGAATTGTAAGTAGACCTTTTATCAGGCAACATTATCTATAGTACTTACAAGGACTCAGGTATGCGCCTCATTTCCACCGACGAAGCATTTCTTTGTACGTTACATGCCGAAACTTCTGGGGAACTCTCAATACCTCCGGGCGAACTCCACTCGCGACCAATTTCCACAACCTGGCTCCGGGGGCTCCGGCAATTTTATTACTGTCAGTCATACCATCACTGTGCGTTCACACGAGAGAGTGGGGAGTGGTATAGAGTTTGAAGAGTGTTCTGCACGGGACAGCAAAGAGGAGAAGATGGATCAGTTCCACGAGGAGCGCGAAAAGTCGCAAGACTGGTCTTGGATTAATCTTCCTTCTTCTACGAGGACAAGTGTTGGGCACGTCGTTCCTCAAGATTCTAGGACGGAGGAAGTTTGATATTTGTTTTGTAGTTATTTTAGCGTTGAACCTTTACATTTCCAGCTTTGACCTTTAATTACTCCTACTGCAGTGAACGTGCCATCTCATTTGATCCTCGACCTTCCCGAATCTTGGGTTCTATCGCCTTGCCTTGCCAGCCAGAAGCACAGGCTAAATTTAGTTCCAATCCCAAAGCGAAGTATATTTTGGTCTCTACTCTTGTATTTTGGTGGCGCAATGGCCAAGCTGCAGCGGCAGGAGATTCGCACTCTTCGTGTGATCGACCCCACTTTCTTCGACCGCAAGAGCTCAGCCTTCTCTTTTCAGCTTCTTTGGCGTTCATCTAAAATGATAGAGTTGGTGTAACAAATTCCTCATTTAGCACACTATTACGCATCACTCTCGGTAAGTTCCCCGGGGGAGGCTGCCTTACCCCGACTCGCATCAGAAAGGGGCTACAACGGCCAAGCGAGGGGGAGGGTCACAATCGCACGGCAAGTAACCCCGACGAGAACAAAAATTGGGAAAACATGACATGGGAAAGCACATCATTACTGCAATATTTCTGGTTCCTGAAGATTTAAGTTTTGGATTTCGTTGTAGTGTTCAGTTTTCATTGGCAACGCCGTGTGGTTGGTGCCAACTGAAGGCCGCTCTGCTAATATAGGTTCCCCAATCTTGGACACTAAGCCACCTATACATCCCATCGGATCTATCGGGCCCCAAATTCCTCCAGATGATACTGACTAGTGTTTGGCCCCTGTGAAGCTCCAACTCCCATCGAGCATGCACATACCACGTGCTACCAAAGCGTGCCGTCCGCTTCACCACATGCTTCGGAGCATCCTAACCAAGGTCATGCTAGGTGCAAAGACTGATAGCATTTCAGTGACTTAGATCGAAACCAACACTGGTGGCGTGTTGAAGAAGCCCCTCTCGAAAATGGAAAATCTCATCTCAGGTCGATTTCGATTCGGCGTCGTTTTGCAGGAGAAGTGCCTCTATTCTTCAGACCTTGTGCTTTTACCTGTCGTCGGGTGAGTGAAACACTTTCGTCATCATCATCGAGTCGATCGATGTATGTGGCAATGGTCTTTCCCTCGTCCTTCAAACTGTCCCAAAGTCTCTTTGGTGCTGATGAACTACCAGAGCTGGACAGCACACTTTGAGATATTGTACACAAACTGTCTGGAATATTTGCAAGCCAATATCGAAGAGATGCTAGTGCGACCAAAGCATATTGGACTGTATGCAAATCATCTGGAGAATCCGCATAGCCCGATATCGAGGGGCTGTTAGTGCGGCTACAGGTTTGGATCGTAAATCTTACCAACCTGCCTGAAACATTGGCAGAGTCGATATCGAAGGAGACACAGCTGACAGCTTGGTATAGCCTCACTCCAACTCAAATCTTGCGCGCTTTCCAGGAGAAGAAGTGCGTCCAATCCTCAAGAATTCTTCGCCTGTTGAGGTAGATCCGGACGAAGAGCTACCACTGTCGTCGTCGTCGTCATCAATTTCGATACACAAGTCGCCATTCGAGGTCCTGACTCCCATGGGATTTTCTAGAGGCCGTTTTTTCGATGAGGATGGGCCGGCGGGGCTGGGCGTACCAGTTGTTAGAAATGGATGCTTTCGTTTCTGATACGCAGCTCGAAGTAATCGGCCAACCTTGGGGGGCGCTTTCGCTGCCAGATCCTTGATCAAAGCTTCAAGGGAATGCGGTTTTGTGGCAGGATCGTTGGATTCTTCGATTGACTCGAACTGCCACGGAGGCAAGTCTGGAAGCTCAACTTCTACGATGGTGTCCTTGATGTCAGCACCATGCTCCAGCATACTCTTGAATATGAGAGCCCATCTCTCATAATGTTCGCTGCTGTTGAGCATATTGGCACTTTCGGTGCGATAGGCTTTGAGGAAATACTGCCATACAGTGTGGCAGCCGTGAGTTACCACCTTGTTTGGATTTTCGCCATACTCGAGGAGGAGTTGCACCATGGGTGCACAGGCTGGTTGCTTGAGGAGGGTGAACGGCCCGAGTAACTCAAGTGACAGGCCAAGGGCATACATCAATATTGTATGTCCGGGCAGGCTTCGTGGGATTCGATAGGTCGTCAAGTATTTCTTGGCAAAGGCGCAGAGACCAAATCGTACCGCAACCAAAAAAATGCCGTCCTGCCATTCTCTAGCTTTGGGTGCCGAACCTCGACCTCGAAGTTTGGACCCCGGAAGCATTGATGTGTATTGCCACCATTGTGGAGCTACATCTTTGAACTCGTTCAGTAATTCTAGAACAGAAGCTCGTTGACGCCTCCCAACACGTTGAGCGATGTGACAAAATTTGTTGGTAGTTCTCCATACCCGGAAATCCAGGCTTGGTTCAGGAAATGTGTTCAGATAGAACGAGCAGATAGATTGTTTGAGATTGATCAAGTAGGACATCAGAAGCGATAGGTTGGGATCGAAGGAATCTGACTTGGATGATCCCTTGGTATTGGATTCGAGGTAGGCTCTGACTTCGTCCTTCTTCAAGTAGTCGCTAACTGTCCGATGTAGGTATGACACTTTAGCGTCAGCCTTGACCTTGGAAGCATGCCCCTCGTCAATTTCGTCAATCTCCTCGTCCTCAGCGCTCACGCTGTTAGGTACTGGCCGCTTCAAAATGTCCTCATTCTCCTCTTTGGCCTCCCAATGTGAATCGAGGTGGTCGTGTGCCTCGAGCAAACCTCCACAAGCAACTTTCATGTGCCTTATCATCCGATCGCACCTCTTCTGGATATCCTTTTCGCCCATGACCTTTCTTTCAAGTGCCATTGCATCTGCATATGTTGCTGTAACGGCAAGGTCAAGTTCCAGCAGAGTGGGATGCACATCAACATCTGTAGCGGCATTGTAAATTTGGAAGATTCGAGAAGCCTTTTCAATATAGTGCTTGTCAATTCCTTTCAGCATGTGCCCATAGAGATCCTCCAGATCAGAAGGAATGCGTCTCAGTCTGTCTTGAAGGTCCGAAATCTCATTATCTCCAATGTCGAGGCCCTTGAGTATGGATGTTACCACGAGATATACCCATAGGAAAACCCCGTTCGCTTTCGAAAGAATTTCTTTGATGAAGATTGCCGTTTGGCCAGGATGATCTTTCGATAGTTGAAGCATTCGTTTGTCACTCTCCAGTTTTTCAGTAACATGAATACGGATATCTCTATATGTCAGATCCTGTAACCTCAGCTTCGGCCCCTTGTCGAATGCTTTCTCAAACTCCACCCATGGGCGACTCGATAGACAGATCTTCAGATAAGGAGATTGTGGAATGTCTTTGAAAATGTTGATGATTTCGTCTGGGCCATCGGAGCCTTTACCTTCGTACTCGTCAAGCCCGTCTATGAAGAAACAAAGCTTCAGTTGATCGGAAGCTAGGCTAACAAGATATGCAAAAGCATCTTTCAGTCTTCTGAAGACATGAATTCGCTCTAGCATCGACATCTGCTCGAATTTGGACTTTGGGGACCGAGAGGCCTCCCACTCCTCTTCAAAGACGTGGCGCACCAGATCATGTCTTTTGCGCAAGATCTCGAACGAGAGTGATCGAAATAAGCCAGACTGTGAACGTTGCTCTGGGTGGCCACTGTTCCAAAAGTAGAAGCTCGCTACGCGCAGTTCAGCAGGCCCTGCCCATTCTTGGAGATGTTCCATGGTCTCCGGGTTTTCCACAATATATCTCATCAAGGTCGACTTTCCAGACCCCGCTTTGCCGTTGACCCAATATATTTCTCCGCCCTCTTGTAACCACTGAACAAAATTCGTCCATGGTCGGGTATGTTCTTCGATGTCACCCGACGTCCGCACAGTTTCGGGATCTTTGAATATCCAGGAAAATGTGGTCCTGTGTGCTTCGCGAATGTCCTCGCGGCGATCGGTCATGGTTGCGAAGTTGAGATGGTTGAGCACAGCAATATCGGCATCATCGTCGAGTTGACGCTGTTGTTCAATATACTTCTTCTCTTCGTCAGCAAGCCTCTGTTTCTGCATATCCTCAAGAAGACATCTTTGCTCCGCCAATTCGTCCTTGAGTTTTGCATGTGCTTCCGCAACAACGACTCGCAGGGTACTTCGAAGTTCGTCAATGAGGCTTTGTTGATTCTTATCGAGCGATCTGTATTTGATATTTTGTTTGAGCTGGAATGTTTGGTCGTCAATTGAGAGAACCTGTAGCTTTTCACTGCGATCCAAGAATTGCGTCAGCTATCAAGACTATGAGCAAGCCCAGACGGTTTGGTGCTACAAATTGTCACTTACCACGTCGCCGCCAGTAAATGATCACTGAGCTCTCTACGATGTGACTCTAGGCGCTTCTCGAGAGCACATATGGCATCATTGGACCAAATACTTTTGAGCGCCAGTCGGATGCTCTTAAATTTCCGGTGTTTGGGTCCTTGAAGTCTTAGCTCGTTCAACTTGGCAAGCAATTCGTCGGACAGTGATATGCATTTCTCGCAAATCTCGCAGAGCGCTTCCAGAGACTCTTTAGCCCTATGATATATTTCCATTTGCCTCTCGAACTCTGCCTTCCTGAGAGGATACGTCTCCAGGTCTTTTTTGTATTCCTCCACTTCTGTCAGATATTGTTCCATCTCTGTATCAGGCTCCTGCGTTATGCCTGGTAAAGAGACGTCGCGTATGGGTTCTTTGGGTGGGCGTGGTTTAATTGGAGCTACAGGCAGTTTGGGTTTCTTTGGATCGCGTATTGCAGATTTCATTCTCTCACTGAATTCCCGGAGGCGTCTCGCAGCGATCGTGGTTTCGATATGTGATATAGTGGCACCGGGACCAGACTTATAGATTTGCACCGTGGTCGAGACGAGGCTGCACCCAAAGCTAAGGAATTGTGCAACGCCTGTAGCTATATTCAGGGCCGAAAATGGATCCATGATAGGCAAGGAGCAGAGACGCGAGTAGACAGATTGACGAGAAGGGACGATTAAGCTTATGAGATCTGAGGAGAGAAGGTTTTTGCGGGACCGCCAAGGTCTCCGTTCAAAGGAGCTCAGCCTCATCCAATTGTAGTTTCATGCATCATGTGCGCTGCGCCAACATTCGCTGTGCTGGCCTGTGCGAGGCAGATTGTAAGACTTCATGATGAGCGAACGAAAACGATGCAAACTCGAAGCGCAACCAGCAATTGGGGATTGCAAAAAGATCTCGCCGCGCATTTTTCGTGATAGCTGGTCTGTAAGGTCACTTGGGCCTGATCACTATCACCAGCATGAGGCACAGAGCTGACTAATAGCGATGTCAGAGTCTGGTGGGTCAATTGAGGTTCATTCCACCATCAGGGACCACCCTAATTCTGCTCTGAGAGTCACTGCCCTCAGTCTAAGTTCTCTATTCGCATTTGATTTATATTTTAGTGGAGATATGATTGTTGTATGTTTTTAGGCCCATATACAGGTGTAGAGATGCGTGAGTGTAAGGGAGAGGTCAAAGGAGCACGGGAATTATGGTATTAGGCTTGAGTAATAAAGAAAGCAGGTCAAGGAGCAAAAACAAGAGTTCAGGGTAAACTGTATGTCATTACTGATAAGCTTATGCTCGAAGTGTAACCTTATGCTAACTGTTAAGCTTATATAGGGAGGCTTCAGGTAGGTAGGTAAGAGCCCAAAGAGCATGACACGTGACAGAGTCACGTGTAGATGCCTGCAAGAAAAATTCCTACCACAAAATTTGTAAATTTTTGCGATGGATGCGGACGACTATAAATCCCCCTTTCACGAAACTCAACCATTGCTCTATTTTCATCTCGCCGGCGCACAATGCAGTGCAAAAAGTGAATATTTTGATCAGAGTTGAGGATTCCGTCACTGGCTCGCACACCAACTTCCCGAAGATCTTGAAAGTGGTTCTGATATGTTTGTTGTTTATTTCAGATCAAACTCTTGTTCTGCATACTCATTCGCAGCGTCAATAATTTCTCCGTCCATTATCCCATGAACGTAACATTCTCCCACCAGCTGGAAGTATGGTACCCCCTCTTCTGTCTTCACCTGGCGAAGGACAACAGGGACACTGCATCCGTAAAGTATGCAAATAATGTCTGTTTCAAGCGTAGCCATAGGAACCAAACCGAGCCACCGATTCTTCTCACTAACAAGAAGTTTACGATTCCATATAACACTTTGAACTCGTTCCAAGAAACTGACGACGAGGGAGGAGTCCTTTTCATGTTCGTGGATGATACGGTTCGTGTTGATATCACCAATATCCGTGAGATGTAAGAGACAGTAGTCAAAGACGCGAGCGTACCACGAGGGTGGCATTGTTCCATTGGGACCGCGGTCTGCAACAAGAGTGCGCCAGAATGCTTCCGGGACAGTGTAATTAGCCCCAGTCCTGACACAGCCACCTAGCTGTAGCCATTCGTAAAGAATAATTCCTTCCGAGGCTCGAGGTCCGAGCCTGGCAATGGTGTCGACTCGTATGCCATTCACGCAGAGGATCTTGCTCCTGTTATTGGCGAAGGAGGACTGAGATTTAATTTGGTATGTAGGCGTAGTCCCCCTCGACGCATGATAGTTGTTGTAGTCTGGCAGCCCAACGAGACTATCAGCTTCCGTGCGCTCAGATATAAAGTCATCAAACTTTGGCTGCCGGTAGCGTTGGAGTGGATGGATCCAGGTTGGTAGGGCTTCGCTCACTGGGCTAGCCCACAATCTGCAAATCATATCAAGAGAATCGGACGATTTGATGGCCCGAATAACGAAGTTCTGATACACGTCAACTACGTTGGCATCGTAGTCTGGGTGAATTGCATCGCGGTCATTCTTAGGTAAGGACATAAAAAGAGTTCTCTCGTCGAGTTTAGGACCATCTTTGGCAATGGCAAGCATGGAGTAGATCCTATCAAGGGGGTCGGTGGCGCTGAGGTCGGTTAGATAGGAGACCAATGCTTCAAGGCTGAGGCGACGGTGTGCTTTCAGCTCTCCATCCGCAGTCCGGATAATCCGTAGTGCATTAACAGAGACTTCGATGAATCGTTCAGCCCTCGTAACCGTTCGGTTTGATAGCACTTTGTGATTTCTCCCACTCCTGCGAAACATTAGGGATATCTGGTTCCGATAGCACTTGAACATGGACACAGCATCGACCAAGTCGCCATAATATATGGCAGGCTGGCCACAATGTAGAGTGACATTCTGTGCTACGGCTACCTCTTGAACGAGCATGAGACGACTGAAGACAGGGTTCCCGAGCAACGCTCCAAATGCGGCCCAGTCATCGATAGTAGACTCGTTGCTGGCAAGGTTATCGACCGCAGTGAATTCCATGATTCGAGGAATAAATTTGAGCGCCCTTTTGGAATCTTCGTCTTCACCTAGCCAGAAGCAAAGATTTTGTGCGGTATGGAAGATATATCGCTTCATTGCGGCCATACTGTTCTTCTCTATCTGGTTGC
This sequence comes from Hyaloscypha hepaticicola, assembly GCA_002865625.1. Classification (NCBI taxonomy): domain Eukaryota; kingdom Fungi; phylum Ascomycota; class Leotiomycetes; order Helotiales; family Hyaloscyphaceae; genus Hyaloscypha; species Hyaloscypha hepaticicola. Next base: position 426,375 of record KZ613478.1, read on the forward strand.
CACTGCCGTAGTTGATACACAATGCATCGACCCAGAAAGACCTGACTTTTTCCGGATGGCGTAGGTTTTTCAGTGCTTGGTAGAGATGACTCCTGATGTATATAGGATGTGACTTTCCTTGAGGATCAACCAAATTAATCTTCTCAGCCTTTTGATTTGGCAAGCCCCAAAGGTATGAGATGACTTCATACTTTATTTCTCGATCCGGATCCATAAATGCTACAACGAACGAGCCCGATATAGGATCTTCGGGGCGACCAGGAGCAAGCTGTAAAATGCGAAACTGGCCTTCCTGTAAGGGCGGGTAACATGAGGCCGGGCGGATGTCCTCCTTATTGACCACCGGTTTTGGAATCTCAACGACACTAGAAGATCCTGGGTGTTCTCTCTTGAGACTCTTTGGCAATACCAGTGGGGTGCGTTGCGGCCTTTCAAATTTTGCGGCCGATGTCATGGTGTCCGAATCATCATCGCTACTGGCCCTACTTGTAGTTGGAGTCTCTTTTTCAGAAGTCGATGCAATGCCAGTCATCGAGCGCGTTGGTGGCTGTGGGGTTTTAGCTTTTTCTGTCTCCTTTTGTTTCTCTTTCTCCTTGTCTTTGGGTTGATTCGGCCCCCTTTTCCGATTATTCAATTCCGGCTCGGAGCATTCAAGCGGGTGTGGCCGGTGCAAGAGGCAACGGTCGCACTTTGCTGGCCACACACGGTCTGTGGGGTAGCACTTATTGTATGTTAGCTAAGCCTCTTTGCCTTTACGAAACAAGAGAATGAACTTTGGCAACAAGGCTACGCGGGAACAACATAGGCCAGTTGGAAGACTATAACGATATAGACGAAAATAGGCACAAAAACATGGCAGACATAAGCTTGAACTATGGTCTACTGTAGCACCGACATAACAAGCCTCGTTGTGGAGGCTTAAGCATCAAAGTCAAAGTCGAACTTTTGCCAGATAAACAGTCCAGGCTTCGAACTTGGCAAGTTGAACGGGGCTTAGAAGTTCACAAATGAGACGAAGATCAAAACAGTACTGTACCTTCTTCCGTGCCTCCCGACACTGCTTGCACTTCCACAAATTCAGCTTCTGCCTCTTCTCACTCCCCTCTTGCCTCTCCCCATCCTCGCCATCGACTCCTGTCTCCGTGCCATCATGCGTCCTCGTCGGGAGCACCAGAGGAGGCTGAGCAGTCAGCGGCGGGGTGTCTACGCCATCCCTAAGCTGGGGATCGATGGTATTCGTGTCAGGGAGCATCGCGCTTTATTGCGTATCAGGACTGCAGGTACCTCAAATTGGCCTGGAAAAGATTTCGATGTTGTTGATGAGACGGCAAATTGCGGGCGCAGCTCAGCCGGCTTTGCTAACAAATCTAAGTGGCTGCCAAGCGCCGGGGAGTAAAAATAGACGTGCTACGTGGCAGTGACACCGGATTCGACAAGGTGCGAAACCAAAAGGACAGGGAGGCAGGCATTTTCTCACCAAAAGTCACTCAGAGCAGAGACTTCAAATTTAGTAGCGCAGGACGAAAATAGATTGGTGGTGTGATCACAAACCGGCAACTGGCGAAATCAAAGGAGTGGTGTGATGCGCTGGCACCACCACCTCTTGTCGACATCAAAAATAGATTTGCGGTCACTCTGATGACTCCCTCTTACGCGGATACGAGCGAAAATTTTCCTTGTCGTGAAACCAAACTAGTGATTGGCAAGGCATCTTCAAGGGAAGAAGCGTGTGACTGATGACGGCAAAATGAGGCTGTTAGAGCAAGCGATGAGAGCAAACTTGTTTTGTTGAGGGCGACGATGAGGCCGATGAGGGATTTCTCAGCGCGATTTGTTCTATTGGGTTACGGCAAAATGCTGTCTCAGGACTCCTTCGCGGCGCGCCAGGAAGCGTTCCGGATGGAGGAAACCTGAAAGCATTATGCAATAGTCCTGCATATAATCTACTGAGGGATTTGTTTTTGTTATGATTCCACAGCTAAGTCTGCCTTGAGACCTTTACTTTCCACTCGTTACTCTGTTATTGTGATTCCTGGTCTCAAAATCTGCCTGGCTTGCTTTGCTCCCTCCCCCTCCACCCTCTACACTTCACGGATACTCGGAACACAAACATCATGCGGGATAGAAACTTTGAAACAAACAGTCATGAGTCTGGATTTATCATATGTCGCATTCGGTGTCAAGAACAGTTACCGCCGTGCATTACGCGGCCTGGAGAATGCGAAGGTGTTGCTGTTGCTTACTGCTCCTCTCCGAACACTTGCAGCGGAAGCGAGCGCAGACAAAATGCCCGATGAAGAGCAAATTCTGGCCTGTAATTTGAGCTTCTCTGGCGCGATAGGATGCGATCGGGCTATTGTGCCTGCGCTTGCCCATGATATTGGGCAGCAGTGCCACACACACCTGCAGGTAAAAGAGATTTTCGCGTTACCCGTGACAGCAATGGTTGGTTACGACACGGAGAGGCCGAAGTCCAAATGTCGGCAAAGTGGAGCAGTCATGCATGGGGTCGAATCCTTCAAGGCAAAAGCAGGAACGTTTTTGTGGGCCTGAGTGTGCTTGTGATAGCTCTTGAATTGCTTGCGATGCTAGCGCTGCGCAGGCTTTCCCCCAGGGCCAATCTTTTATATTCGGTCGCTCCGCCGCCTTCTTGCCTTCCAACTGCTCTCACAGAATCTCTAATACCAAGATTTTACTGTCTCGTAAACTGTCGAAACAAGTCCATCGCCACCGCTCTCGCAACCATTATCATGCCAGCTAGAACCAACGCACGCAACGCTGCTCCTCGCAGACAAGAGCGACTTGACAATACCTCACAGGTGGCCGTCGCTGGGTCCTATAAGTACGTTCTCCATTCATCCCTCATCAGAGCGACTTGAGATAGAGTTACTGCAAGAGATCAGGGACTAATACTTTCATCAGCTCTTCGAATGACGAGATAGAACCCGAAGACCCTCGCGTCACTGCAGCACGACAAGAACAGCGAGCTCAAAGACTCGACGCCTACGTGCGCTCGGACGGGCCTTGGTCCGAGTACAACCAACGACGGCAGTCTGAAGCCACTGCTCAAGCTGTGATGGCCGCGAGGTTGCGAGCTTTCGACCAACAGTACAGCCCACCGCGAAGATCGACCAGTCCATAAACGCTAAATGCATTCACGATTTCATATGTCGATAAATATTGCAGGAGTTGATGGAGTCTGGTTCTGATTTTTGTTGGGGGCATCTGAGTTTCCAGGCTGCAACACCAGGCGTTGCGGGATAATGGTATGGCAGGAAGCGGGCATTTGGGATGGGAAAACTTGTAGACGATACCTGTATAATGAACACGACACTCCCTTGGCATGATTGATGGAGCATCCATAGCGTTGCATCGATAGATGATCAATAGATGGGATGGGTTTCCTCTTTGTTTTGATGGTTTGGATGCAATGTGATCGTGATTGTGGTGAAGATAGGTTTGTTGGGGTAAGCTTAATAATAAAGTCCCTCACTTAGAGCTCACGTTTCACCGCTTCCCGATACGTCCGGCAGAATCAAGTCGGTTCTCCTGCTCTCAGCCAGTACTTGGTTGGTCGAGACTCGAGAATGTGAACCCTCATCCAATCTGCTCTCGACTTCGAAGCTACGCCAATCTACCGTAGAAATAGGCAATAGTGGGTTTGGGTCTAGCCGTATTTGATGGGTCACGTGCCTCGGGTGCGGAACGTTTTCGGGCGTAGAAAGGCTGGGAGGGTCCCGGAAAAGTAACTGAGAGTACAGTGCTGAAGGATCCATGATTTGTATCGCGTGTATAGCAGTGATTTAATGATCTGAGCAGTGCACCCACCTCAATTGGCTTTCTCACGCGAATAACTTCGCTCTCAATGAATATCACGTGATCCTGGTAAAGGTTATCCCCTATCTAAATACGGCTAGACCCAACCCCACTATTGCCAGACAAAACTGTGTCTATATGACATCTCTGCAGCCATTTAGTTACGTTTTGGAGGCTCGCTGTCGTGAAGGCTTTGGTTGCGCTTCCCACTGCAAAGTGTGTATGCTCCGTCACTGACTTGTTGGTCGGTATGTTCGAGACTCCGAAGCCCTAAAATTGGTAAGAGAGAAGCCATGGGCATATATTCAGTGAATACTAAAAGAGCAAAGGACGGTGGTTTAGATTATTGTTTACTTTTAGAAAAGTATCGTTTCCTGTTCCTATACCTAAGCTATCGACAACCCTGGAACTTGGAAATAATCTAACAACCATTCTACTCGTCTCTCTGAGGTTAGTCCCCTCTTGGTTTGCTTCATAGAAAGCATCCATTTCTGATTGCCTGCGACATTGACCCGGATATGCAGCAGGTGCAGGGCAAAGGCAGGGCAGGTGGTCAAAGCAGCCACTCGTAAGCACTTGACAGGTATTAACCTTCACATGATGAAAACTTCTAATCTTACTCTCGGCTGGCTATTATTACTGACATATAGCCTGGAGCATGTTTCATATACATTGGTATGTCAACAAGGTGAAAAGTAATCCGGCTACCCGGAGGGGCCTCGGCTCGATCCCGACATAGATGGCGCTACCCCAGAGCGACCCCCGTAAACAAAATTACTGGGCAAGCTTAGCACCCGCACCCCACATCCGACGACAATTTCTCAACTCAATCTCCTCTCCACTCTCCTTCAACAACACCGTCGAATCCTCTTCCTCTAGCATCTCTATATCACAATGGCCGCAGACAAAGCAACCCAACTCCCTTTCACCGCCCATACCCTCTTCACCTCCTCGACTGACGCGCGCATCACCCGCCTCAGCAAAGTCCTCTCCACCTCCGCCGGCGTCGACGCAACCCTGACCCTCGTCGGCTACGGCCTCTCCCTCCTCTCCTCTCAGATCTCCAAGCTCGAAAAGCTCGAGCTCAAAGCTCTCCTTTCCCCCAGCGACTCGAAACATGGAGCTGCGAGCACCATCGTCAAGCTCACAGAGCTGAAAGCCGGTACCAAGGCTCTAGCAGGAATGTGCTCCGACTTCTGTACCTTCACACGGCTGTGGGGTTTGTTGGGCGTGTATGCGATGGCGAAGAGGAATTATGTTACGCCGCAGAAGGACCTGGTTTTGCGTGTTGTGTCGTATGGTCAGACGTTGTCGTTGGGCGCGTATTATGTGTATGAGAACGGGTACTATCTTGCTGGCAAGGGCGTATTGAGGGGCTGGACTCCGGAGAAGATCAAGAGGTGGGCCAAGACTAGCTTGAAGATGTTTTTGGCATTTGTGGTGTTGGAGTTTGTGCGGTTATATCGAGCGAAACAATTGAGGGAAGTGCGAAAGGTGAAGACTGTGGATGAAAAGGACAAGGGGGCCATTGAGAAGGAGGAAGGTGCTTGGTGGGATAGCCTGATGGTGAACGGTGCATATATGCCTTTGAGTGTTCACTGGTCGAGTGAGGTTCCAGTGTTGAGTGACGGAGTTGTGGGCGCGTTGATGACGGCGATAGGCTGGATTAAGTTCAGAGCTGCGTGGGCACAAGCTGCGTAGGGAAGGAGTTGGAGTTGGAGAAGGATGATTGAGGTTGTATGATTGATACTATTTGCATTATACATATATTTGGCTGGAAATATATCAAGAAGCTCATTTGAACATACTCTCGTAGTGGACAAAAAAGCGATACCTAATTCTTAATACTGCCAGCAAAACTGATTTAAAAATTGGACTTAAATCGGTGGGATTCTATTATCATGAAATTCCAAGAAATTTTATTCAGTTCCTTTCATTGTACAAACATGTAAGGTATTATTGACTGGGTAGGCAACTAAAATGTCCCACTAGGCTTAGTAAGATCCTTACATTTACTATCACTTTTTCTGATAATCCCAGCAAATGATTAAACATCTTTTTCGAGTTCGACAAAGCTACAATGAAGGGTGTGAGTTTAGTGAGGAGCAACTGATGGGAGTGAGTGACCTGTGTCCAATCGAGTCAGAACCAGTGTATGATGGGGAAGCACAGAAGCGTGGTGCTGAGGATGCTGGAGTTGAAAACCCGGCTAGCGAGGCAGCCAAGTCAGCAGGCCCTCAATGATGACCAAGAGGAATGCAGCCGGGCCCTCGGGATATCAGGATGATGGTAGATCATCCCAACTTTGATTTCATATAACAATTTCGGGCTACCCAGGTCGAGAACTTGAATTGGGGACAGCTGATGAATCTTGCACGAAGACTATCGGTCACGCTTGCCCAGGGAATGATTCAGGAGCCGAAACCTAAACCAAAGCAGTCAAATTGGAGGGACTATATTATTATGAAATTCTGAGATTTTCATTAATATATTTCACTTTATGAAGATGTAACGAGCCCGACCTTAAAAGTCTGCGTTCTGAGCGAGGGTTTCAGGTTTCGTAAAACAGAAGTCGCCTACTTCACTTCACTGTTTCTTAACAACTATAGATAAACACCTTATATCCTTCAAGATCAGAAGATAGGAGAAGCTAGAATGTGTTTAGAAAATCTTAGAATCAAATCCTGAACATAGAATAAAAGCGTTCAGAATAGTTATGGGATTCGTCTCTTAACGAAATGCCTTGAAAACACAGACTTTTGACGTAGGTAGGGCTCGTAAGGTATCACTGGCTATGTAGGCAATTGAAATTTCCTATTGCGCCTTGGTAGATTTACTGCCGCTTTTTTGTCCACGAAGAGATACTTACTGAGGATGGACCGTCCCCCCTGACTAAGGCGGTTGCGCTACATTAGGTTCGCTTACCAGCAAAACTGAACCACGGTTCTCACCACACAAGTCTTTAATTGTACTTTTAACTCCATAAAAGTTAGAGACCTAGCCCAAAAAACAATTCTTAACTTATATAAACGCATTGCCCTCTACGCACGCAATATCAAAATATAACACGCACAAGAATTCAAATTCAATGCCACAAACCCACCACTCCGAAGTACATCAATCCCAATACTAGAAAATGGCAGAACAGGATGTTATAGCCAATTACGACTATTTCAAGCACTGGTCATATGACTTCCATCCCTTCTTCTTAGAGTGAGCCATCGTTTTCGAGTTTTGATAGTGCAGTCACTAAGGCGAGTATTAAACAGGGAGTGCTTGAAACCAAGAGATCGCCCCCGAACGAAACTTCAGAACTTTGTGTTTTATACCTTAATGTCCATTAAGATTGGTTTTACGATATTGAGCATTCTCCACTGGTTCTATTCGGTGTCTTTTGAATCGCGTCCACGTCGAAAACGGCGGAAGCGACGCAGATATAGATGTTGTTATTGTTATTGTTATTGTTATTGTTGAGGAGATATGAATGCCTTTTTCTCTCAAATGTACAATCCAAATAGGAGCATTTTAAGTTTACCGCTCCGAAATAGTCCCGGAAAAGCGCGAGAGAAGGAGCGAAGTAAAAAACGAAGGATGAGCATACTGGGGAGGAAAACCTGTCAGTTGCGAAAAATGGACTCGATTGCAGGTCTAAGAGAGGGGGGGGTGCTAAGCTCTATATATAGGCCCTGGGACCCTGGTCCCAGAAGGGCCTAAGTCATGTGATTTGCCCAACTGACAAAACCCCACCAAGAAGAAAGGAAAGAAACAAAAGAAGAAACTGGCTGAAACCACTCCAATTCAATAACCTCTGTATTACAACGACTTTGGGAATTCCTATTACCAACAATCGGCTCCAGAATATCTATGGAACATATTTCGATTGTTCAGCATCACTGAGGAACATCAGCTTCGACATCAGAATAGACTTGCCTGGGTCAAATATTTGGTACTAGGCAATGTTCGAAATACTTCTGGTACAATTCTGATTTTTACTCCGTCTGTCATCTCAACTTTAGTATGGCAACGGCTTCATAGGAAATTAAATTCAGAGTCATCGAGGATATTGAAAAATTAACACTTGTCTATCGGCAATCACATTCGGAAATGGGATTTCCGAGTGGTAAACGTAGAATATCGTCTCGTGCAAAGAGGTAGTTTTTCATTATACAAATCTGACTGCATAAAAGGAAGTTCTCGCTCTCATGATTTAACGCCCTCAACACCCATCCACTACTTGCTCTTAGCTTCCTCCTCCGCACTGTTCTTCGGCACACCCACAAAAGCCGGCACCACAACACTATTCAGATTCCTAAACGCCTGTTTTGTGTCAGCATCTGTCTCAAAAAGAACTCAAACTCTATAAATCTTTTCCCGCACCACACATGGCCTCAGGAGGCAGAGAAACCCACCTCCCAAGGCCCCGTCCACCACACCAAACTCCACAACCAAAACCCCACCATCCCCCCTCTACTAACCCACCAACCTGGACTCAACAACTGAGAAAGACCCACCTTAGCAAAAGCTCCCCCCGGAATCTCCCCATTCCACCTATCCTCCACCTTTGTGATCCTCTCTCCCTTCTCATCAGTATGAATCTTAATCACACTCTCAATCGTCTGTTCGCTTCCAATGCCCTTCACCTTATATCTAGTCTTCAGATCCATGGTGATGGGATTGCCCGAGGACGTAACAGATTGGTGCAGTTGTTCGATCTCGGAGAAGGCGGCTTTGAGACCGTACCATTGCGCTTCGTATTGTTTGCGTCCTTCGGCTTTGGTGAGCGGGTCGGCGAAGGTGGCGTCGTCGGTCCAGAGTTGGAGTTTCTTGAGGGTGGGTTTGCCGGCGAATAACTGTTTCTCGTTAGTATTGTTCTTCATCCTTTATGATATCCGAAACCGCTGTGCTATTTTGGTTTATTTGACTTTTGATTTCACTTACATCAAGTACGCTGCCAACAATGACTTTCTGCTGCGAGGAAAGCGAGACGCCAGTAGCGGTGTTAATATTACTCTCAATACCGAGATCTGAGGCTGAAGGGGTGGAAGAGGTAGACATATTGTACTTTTGTTGGATTTGTGCTGTCTCAGAGGGAACACCCGTTGACATTACGGGAAAGAGACGAGGAATTGGTCGGCTGCAAGCAGATATGACTTTTCTTGAGGAGGTGGGGAGGAGTGAGGTACGCATTAAATTTCTTGTTGATTGATGGATGAAGAATTAGAGAAGAGGAGGAAGCAAAGGAGGGATATGTTTTCAGTATTTATCTTCTTGGCTTACATGGTTACATGGGTAGGTGAATGAGCGCGTCACGACTTTTGAGGCTCTCGGCTGTTGACATCATCATTAGGGGTGCGGGAGGGGCGATCAAGGGCGATCTTAGCTTCCAGTTACTGTACCTATATACGCGAGGAAGTGGGAAGCGGGAAGTCACTTGATCTGTTTCTCATAACGTAGGTACTTATTGTTCAACACCAAGCCAGAACACCAAAAAGCAGTCCAAATGAATCAGTAGGCAGTAATGAAAGCGTACCAAGAAACTTTTCGTGTCATCATGCTATGCAGTCTCCGTGTTTCCCAAATCAAAACTCCCCCCATCCCATGTCATTTCGTCATATCTCATCCAAGCTTCAGGATCCAATACCCTCTTGTCTGCAAAGACTGGCAACCTTACTCGCCAAATCATCTGCTTCTCCTCTCGTTGCCGCCTCAGCATACACCCGCACTGCATCTTCCGTACCCGAGGCTCTGGCAAAACTCCTACCATCGTGGACTTTGCTGACCAATGCATCAATTTGCTCCTGCAGTCCTTGCGGCTCGACAAGTTTCCGCTCCGCATCCGTAGTCTTGAACAGATTTCTATCTTTGACCTCCACACGAACGAGGCGATTCGGTAGGTCAACGTAAGTCAAATCCCATTCGCGAGGCTTCCAGGCTTTGTGTGCGAGGATGGTTTCAACAAGCAGCAAGTCAGAGAGTGCATCGCCTACTGTCTGATTGATGAGGTCTGATAGAGCACGGAGGGTTTCGAGAGCTGCTGCTTGGGCTGGTGATTCGGGCTCCTTTGTGTGGAAGGCTTTCAGAGCTTGGGGAGAGAAGACGACGGTTCCGTGGCCGTTGGCTTCGAAGTAGACTCCCACGTCGAACTTTGTAGCGGCATGGTGCAGCCACTTGACTCCGGTAGGGGTGCAGACGACTGGGAGGCCGAGGGATTTCTGGACATATTTGGTGGAAGCTCCGTTGGCATAGGCGGTTTGCACGACGCCGATTTTCAGGTCTTCTGAGAGACGGGCTTCACGGGCAAGATCGCCAATGAAGGATGCTGCCAGTGTGGCAATTTTGTCCCCGTCTAGAAGACGGAAGCCGTGCTCGGGGTCGTTGAAGTAGTAGATGATTCGGTCAGCATCGCCATCGAGTGAGCAGCAGCGCTCGTTAGGGCCAGCCTTCGAAGATGGTGGTGCTCGTTGCTTTGTTTTGACGAAGTCGGCTCCGCACTGAAGAAGTTAGGAGCGTATGGTCATAATACTTTGGAATTTACCTCATGGTTCAGACATTCGGCCTTTAGAACATCATCATTGATGATCTTGATATCAACGCCACCCTCTGAACCCTTTCGTAGATACTTGACCAACTCATGCAGCTTGGGTCCACCAACTCCATTGGCACAGTCCACAGTGACAGCACCCACAGTCTTCTTGCCCTTCATGGCCCGCACAAATGCCTCACTCAGCTTCTCATAGTATCCCTTTTCACTGACCTCGCCATAGCTCTGTGGTGTGCCCTCCGTGTTCGTACATCTCGTCAAGTAGTGTAATTGAGGCGTCGTCAACAGCTTATAATCCGTGTATTCTGTTCCCGTGGCCTCCAAGGCATCCACCAGTGCCCGTACCAGTGCTGGTCCTGAAGCTCTCGTATCCCTAGCGTAAATGACTCTAGCAGGTGTCTCCTCATTGATTTTCAGCTTCCCCACCAAACCCTTGTAAACCTTCAACAAGTCCTCATCCTTCGCATTAGCCAGTTCAGTCGAGTATGCCTCCCAGCTGTTCTCCAGCATCTCTCCCATTGGGTCTACCAGCTTCACGCCATTGTCTTCAGGAGGGTTATGCGAGGCTGTGATCATGACACCAATTGTTTGGCCACCGAGTTTGCGGGATCGAAGAGCAGCAGCAAGGCCCACGCGGAAGACCACGCTGTCAAGGAGGTTGGCCTTCATGCGGAATCCTGCGGTGCCATATTGGAAGACACGGTTAGTAGGCTTGGGGTGCTTGCTCGAAGCTGCGAGGACCTTGTCGTCCATGGTTGCGGTTTCGAGGAAATTGAAGGGATTCGGAGAGGAGGGAAAGCAGATATTGAGAAGGAAGGGGTACCAAATTTCGTAAATCAGGAAAAAATATGGAGCTGAGTGGAAAGTGTGGGGGATGCATGCAAAGCTTGGAAAGATGGCTGCTCTCAGACGCTGGTTCGCTTCTATTTTGGTCCTGCTGGTCGCTGAAGAGGGGCAGCTTGACGCCTCCAAGGGTCCCCTTGCACATCACGTGAAAGCGTGTTGATCGTCGCGTCAATCATTTTCAACATCCTCGGAACCTCCATTTCAATTGCTTCACCTTGACTTCTTCACCCTTTGCATACCTCACTACCATTCGCTTGCAATTTGCATATGGCATAGCTTTCATTGCTTCCTTTATCTCGCATCTTCCTTCCAACTCCTTTCACAATGGCCGAATGCGCGAATCCCCTCCTTCTCTCCTGGGTCAAAGAATGGCTCGACACGGCCAGAGAACGCAATTCGAAAGGCGTAACGACCTACAAGAAAGCCTACGACTCGATGAAGTCGTGTCCCCTACCGTTCACGCACCCATCTGAAGCGCAGCAACTCACAGGTTTCGGACCTAAGCTCTGCAGTCGATTGACAGACAAGTTAAAGGATTACTGCGAGGAACATGGCCTTCCCATGCCCGAAATGCCACACAAGCAGGGAAAGAAGGGCAAGGACAAGGATGGGGAAGAGGATAGTGGGGAAGATGCTGAGCCGAAGAAGAAAGCAAGGAAGCCGAAACCGTACGTTCCTACACTGCGCTCCGGGGCCTATGCCTTGATTTTGGCTCTGTCGACTCTGGACGAGAATGCTCCAAGTGGGCTTACGAAGGCTCAAACGATTGAATTAGCACAACCGCATTGCGATTCCTCCTTCTCCGCACCTGCAGACCCAAATAGTTTTTATACCGCTTGGAATTCAATGAAGACTTTGGTTACAAAAGATTTGGTTTGCGAGAAGGGACGGCCATTGAGGAAATACTCGCTCACGGATGAAGGCTGGGATGTGGCACGACGGATAAAGAAGAGTTCCGATCCGAGTCAAGGACTGATGGATACGTTTGTCTCCGCTGATAGACCAGCCACGCAACCAGCCAACACGGATGAAGATGGATTTGTCGATTTGGGATCTAGTCCTCCTCGCCCGACTGTCCGACAACCATCAGAGTCTCCAAGAAAATTAACCTCGGCCTTTGCCGATATCATCCCCCAAGGTGAGGTAGTCTCAAATATATCAGCCCTCCCTAAATTTACACCAATTGTTCTCGAGCCCGGATCTTTCACTATCGAACTTGTCCTCGACGTCCGAGAAATCCGCGCGAAAACAGACAGAGACTATATGCAAAATAATCTTGTCACGTCCGGCGTGAGACCTATCATGCGGGCCCTCGAACTCGGAGACACCCTCTGGGTGGCCAAAGTCTGCGATCCTGCTCTCCTCTCCAGCTTAGGTGCCGAGGGCGACGAAGTCCTCCTCGACTATATCGTTGAACGGAAACGCCTCGATGATCTGGTAAGTAGTATCAAAGATGGCCGCTTCCACGAGCAGAAATTCCGCCTCCGAAAAAGCGGGATCAAGAACGTTATTTATATCATCGAAGAGATATCGATGAATGCCGACCATTTCCAGAAATACGAAGAAGCGGTGCAATCCGCGATCGCAGGGACGCAAGTGGTTGAAGGTTATTTTATCAAGAAAACGCAGAAAATGGATGACACGATCCGTTACCTGGTTTCGATGACGAAGTTATTGAAACAGAGGTATGAAAGGAAGCGGTTGCATTTGATTCCCACAAAGGTTATCACGACGGGGAATTACATGCCCCTCGTCCAACATTTGCGGACGACTCAACCAAGCACGGATTTCCATATCACATACTCAGCCTTCGCCTCACTTTCATCGAAATCAGAGACACTAACTTTACGAGACGTGTACTTGAAAATGCTGATGTGCACGAGAGGCATCACGGGAGAAAAAGCATTGGAGATTCAAAAGAGGTGGAAGACGCCGATTGAGTTTGTGGAGGCTTACAGGAGGATTGAGGAGAAGGAGGGGAGGGGGGAGCAGGGTAAGAAGAGGAAGGCGGAGTTGGTTTCGGGGGAGATGGGAAATCTGGTTGGGAGGAAGAAGATTGCTAAGGCGTTGAGTTTTAAACTTGCGGAAGTTTGGGGAGATGTTTGAGCGGGGCTTAATGGAACTTGACAAGGTGTTAGGTGTTATTATTGTAAATATATTGGAGTTGGGGCTTTGTGTATATTATGGGAGGACGGTCTGGAGCGTTGGGTTGTGTGTGGATATGCTTTTCGAGCTTTATGCTCTGCTTCTTGACATGCCGATTCGTGTTGCTTGTTTGGTGATGAGATGTGAGCCCTTTTATATAGACGAGTGTCTACAAATGTTGTCTTTTCCATTTTTTTTGTTTGCAGTTATCATCCGAGTGTTTTTTTAGGGTTTAGTTATCGATACTTGTATTTTGCGTCGTGTTTTGTGTGGTGTTTGCAGCACAAGGCTTGAGCGGCCATTTCGCGTGGAATCCGGAAGTATCGTCAAACCTAGAGATCGTGCAATTCGACCAGGATTCATTGGCCTTCAGCTCACATGTTGATGTTGATGCGTGCTAGGCAGCACGAGTCCACGACGGTACAGGGACGGGTACACTCACTCCGCCGTAGTTCACCGCTATTTCAATCCCTACTTTAGCTTTGATAGCTGGTTCCCCTTCTCTACTCGCAGCCTTGCTTTGCACTTGCCGCCTGTTGCTGCGGTTGACCTTGATTATGTGCAGAATTGAGCTAGCTGGTTGCGGATGAGAAGGCAAGGTGCTGCGCCGCAATGGGATCGCGTGTTCAGCCTGGTGGCATGAAATTTCTTTTATCCACTCTGTGACTTTTACTTTGCTTAGAAGTCAGTGAGAGAAATTAACACGATTCTTGGTTTGTCTCAACTTTCCTACTTGCACTCCGCTGGATAGACTGTGCCGCGTCGTTCTGGACACCATCCTCTGCGCTTTTATCCAGTGCCAAGTTTGGTCTACATGTTTCATCACCATCTAAAGAGTCACCCACTTGAGTTCACAATCGCCGGTCGAAAACAAGATGCTGTGCGACAAATGCCCCAATATCCACCTCAAGAGACTCGAAGAACCCCATAAAATCATCGATCTACTCAGAGAGAATGGGGCCGATCCAAATGAGTGGCTGTACTACTTCCATTATACGAGTCCTTACGAAATGAGAGAGTTTGCAAAAAACGGCTGTCATTTTTGCGCTATGATAGAGTATTGTCTCGATGCAATGTCATGGTATGAAACAGGCCTCAGACCAGGATCTGGACCTGACGGGATTGCAATCCATCGAACGATCCCACGCGAGCGCTCGATCACGGATCTAAAACACTGGCACGAGTCCAGCACTCTCAACATTCATCGCTACGAGCAATTTGCACAAGTTACACCTTCCAAGTTGCTCCCAAGTGAGGTACCCAAGTCTTGCTTTGCGCCAGGGATCGAATTAACTACCAACTTCTTCCCAAACTCACCAGAGCTCTACATCTCCACGACATCTCCTGCATGTGTCAGCTTGGTATGTACCTGGCTCAAGAATTGCCTACACAACCATGCACCATGTACAGCATTTCAATCGCTGGGATCTCTGCCGTCCCGAATCATCAATGTCAGCGATCCTAAGCGCCCTTTTATAGAGGACGGCGAATCCAGAGACGAACAGTATGTCACTTTGAGTTACAAATGGGGAGAATATATCAAGTACACAACGTCAAAGCAGAATATAGAGAGTCATTACACAGCAATACCCATGGACAAATTGCCAAAAACCTTCCAACAAGCGATCGACATTACGTTTAAGCTTGGTTTTCGATGGTTATGGATAGATGCCCTCTGCATTCTCCAAGATTGTGCAGTTGAGAAACATCACGAGATTGCGAAAATGGGCGAGGTTTATCGGTGCTCAACCTTGACGTTGTTTGCTGAATGTGCAGATAACGCGAATGCAGGACTGTCTTCCATCCGAAATCCTCTGTGGGTCACGCCCTGTGAAGTAACCATCAAAGCCACATTTGACGAACATGAGCTTGTAACCCAGATGCATGCCATTGGAGATCTGAACTCCTACAATAATCAAGCTGCTCCTTTGCTAAAGAGGGGCTGGGTGTTGCAAGAAGAAGTACTTGCAACACGGCGATTGAACTGCTCTGAGACGATGATCAGCTGGCAATGTGTGTGTGACAAATCTACAGAGACCAACCCAAGATGCCGGACAAAAGTTGAGCGCCCCAAAACTGATGAAGAGTGGTTCGAAATCATGCGTGTATGCTCGTTTGGCTCGCTCCGCCACTGGATGAGGGTTCGAAACTTGAGCTCTTTACGCGATACAAAAGATCAGTTCTACGCATGGTATGGGCTTGTGGAGGAGTATTCCAAACGGACTCTCACATATCAATCAGACATTCTCTCTGCATTGGCAGGCCTAGCGAAAGAGTTGGCGAGTACTCAGAACATAGGTTATACAAACGGACTGTGGAAGAATGATTTGGCGCGTGGCCTTCTATGGTCGATCAAAGACGACCGTAGAGCACGCCGCTTCCCTAGACCGCCCGTTAACAAGTCTCTTCAGGACAATAATGCCAAAGCTCCCTCATGGTCCTGGATCTCTCAATGGGGCAAAGAAATCAAGTACCAATCACCTGGCTGGACTCGCTGGGGAACTAATCACCTCCAGATTCTGTACAGAGTCATCGACGACTTGGATGGAGACTGCTGCGACGTCGACAAATCGTTCAATAACACCCAGAGTCTTGATCATGACCACGATGTATTTCAGGACGTCATTAAAAGCTCCCTGACTCTCACCGGTCACTTTACTCGTATCCTTGTTTTGCGCGAAGATCCGCAAGATAGTAGGATAAGGTCTGACTACTTCTCTTGCAACCACCCGTGGATGAAATATATCATATCGCCTGATACTGGAGAACTTCTCCACGGCTTCATAGCACTCGACACGGATTACGAACTTGTGCCACTTGACGAAGTCTACTGTTTGCTTTGCGCTGCCGATATCAACGTTGAAAACCAGCTTTTCTGCCTAGCCCTGCGGCCGACGCGTTGCGCTGGCGACGAATATGTGCGCGTCGGCATTGTGAGAGCTCGACTCGATCATCCGAAAGTACGCCCAGAGAATTTTTCGCAGGAAGAAATGGGTCCGTTCCTGTTGAAGTACCTGCCCGCGAGCCCGTTTTGGGCAAAGGACGGTGGAGAGTCGACTATTAGGCTGGAGTGAGAGTTCAGCTCTCGAGGCAAGTGGCAAATCGTCCGAATACTGAAAGAGAGCCGGAGCATGAGTCAAAACACAAAATAGGACAGAAGAGCCAGCCGACGTTAAAATTGATGCACAAAGCAGTCAGGACTCAACTCCTCTAGTCCAAAAACATCGTTGGAAGGAAAAGACCCAGCACTTCTGGACTTAAACCACCTGAACCAGTACTTTTGATAATTGAAGATGACGACTTGGAGGGGAGCAGCCACGGGAAGCCTTGTGGCTGCCTAGGTGGCGTTTGCAGGACACTGTTTTCGCTGAATGGAAAAGGAAGCGAAGCCACACCACAAGACTTAAAAAGTCGCACCTCGCCCTGCTCTTTCTCGAGCCAGCTCAGGCCAAGACTCTTCGTTTTGATATTCGTCGCTTTCACGCTCATTTAGAATTTACCCCTTTACACGTCTCCGTTTTAACAGTCAGAACGCAAGCCTACGCAAGCCTCTTGAGCGCATCTATCATTAAGCCTTGCCAGAAATGGCGCACGGCATTTTCCATATATCTGGATCTGGCTCCTCTGCACGGAAATCGTTTGTGTTATACTTGTTCTTCGCATTCTTCGCTGCTGCTGGAGATTCTGCGAACGAGGATGGTTCTGAACGACTGGTTCCATGGCAGCCAAATCCTTCCAGGCGTGGAGCCCTGGCTATCTTCGAGAGCTGCATCTTTACGATCGTCGCCTGCACATGGAGTATACAACATCTCAATGTCCCAGCACCAGATGATCGGCCCTCAGCCCAATTCTGGAGGAAGATTGGGGCCGCGGTGATGACCGTGCTACTGCCGGAGACTATATTGGCGCATGCCATCGTGGAGCGAGCAGCTGCTATCCAGTCATTGCAGGAACTAAAGAATGATCCTGACCGCAAGATTGATGATTTGGAGGTATCAGAGCCATGGAAGTGGCGGTTGGCCGTGGCGTCGCTTTGGACCCGCCTTCGAAATCTGATATGGTGCTCCTCCGTGCAGACTCCAGCGTCTCCTGAAGCTGGGTCTGAGACGCGCGAGTCTAAAGCAAAGTGGACGTTAACACATTCTTACTACGCAAATATGGGAGGACTGAGATTAGGAAACTCGAGTGGGGAAGTAATCTGTAGTGGTTACCTAACGATTGCACTCACTACTCGCCAGTTCGGCTTCCTGCGCAAGACAGATGTCATCAAGGAGAGTCCAAGGCTCTCGGAGGAAGAGATCTTGGAAAAAAGCAAGACAGATCTCTTCGCGAAAGGCATCGCAGTACTGCAGATCTCAGAATTGATCCTGTCGCTAATTGCGAGAGCTGCACGGCATCTCGCGATCTCGCAACTTGAAATCATCACTGTGGCATTTGCTGTATGTGCTGTCGTCACTTACTGCTTCTCCTGGAATAAACCTCAGGACGTAAAGACTGCGACAAAGATTTTTATCCCAAGGCATCTAAGTGACAAGGAGAAGTGGGATGTTATGCAACTTGAGCCAGTGGAGCTATTGGTTCTTTTCGCAGGTACAGAGAGGGGGTTTTGGGGTGCAAATTTCAGAAGGATCCGTAATGGTAGCATCGAGCTTTCCGCCAGGCTCGTGCAGCCGGTTTCCGTCTGGTTGACGCTTGCAGTGATGATATTTGGAGCTATCCACCTTGCTGCCTGGAATTTCGCCTTTCCCTCCCAGGCAGAGCGTATCATGTGGGGGATTAGTAGCACCGCAATAACCAGTCTTCCACTCTTCTCTTTTTTGAACTCGGTTCTGTCGAGTAAATTACACTCAGCGAACAACGAGGTTCGAAAGTTTCAGGATAGCTTGGTCTCGCTTTGGGAGGACTATTTTACCTATCGGAGTCAACTTGGTCATGAACATCTATTTCCAGACCCACTACCACTTTGTCTTCTGCATTTAAACGAGCTTGTCTATGCAATGCCTGCTTGGAAAAATAGGGAGCAGCAGGTTGCAGCTCTTCGCGCCTACGTTAGCACTTTACCACCGACTCCTTTGAACCGGATCCGAAAAGAAAATTTCGAATTGTTTATGACTGATATCATGGAGCGCAGGTTTGAGTCTCGGAGATGGTCAAATCTGGAGTTGGAAGATGGGGAGATTTGGCAAATCTTGAAGAAGAGAGCAGGCAGGCAGGTGTCCATTTTAGATCGGGCTGCGTATGTCATAGGCAAGGACTTTGGGGAATATATCCTTCTTGCTATTGGCTTGCTCTATTTCATTTTTCGTATTTGTATTATTGTCCTCGCGTTGATTAGCTTGAGGTCTATGCCTGACTCGGTCTATGATGCCACTTGGGCGAAGAATATACCGAGTGTGCAATGATGGGCGATAGAACGAGTCCGAGATGAAAATAGATTGAATATTTGAGAATTTCTAGGAAGTGGAATGACTTCCATATCGTTGAGATTATGCTTTCAATTGAATAAGTTGCCATGCAGCTTCGGTCTGTATTTAAGTTCACGACAAGCGTCCTCGATCATCATTCATCAACAACTATGAAATCTATGGATAGCCGGATGAATGATTTGGTCTTCAATGCTCCATTCTGCTTTAGCGATCAAGCTGTTTTTATTCCTTATTTTCTTGTCAAACTTGAGGGGCCGTGCTGGCGGCGTAGCAGTTACCCCCACGCTCGGTATCTAGGCCCGAGAATCCCGGATTATGAGGATGCCTGAACGCGACGCGGCAGCATCGCTAAAACGGTTCGCACCTTCGCACTCATAGATACACTGTTGCCTCAATTGCCTCCATATTGGCGGGGTTCGTGACTAGGCTGCCACAAAGTGCTATCAGTATTTAAGCCCATTCACTTGCTTTGAATCGTCTCTTTACTTTTAAAGAGTACTTGCTCCTACACGATGAACACGCATCTCAGGTTCGTGGATCTTGCGTCCAACACCATCAATTCGAGTGCTACTATTGATGACAACAGCTTTGGGCCTTTTATAGATTTTCCTGGCAAGGCTACATTCGATTTTACACTTCTTTTTGAGGAGACAATTCTCTCAATTCTGCCATCAGCTTTGTTCTTGCTCTTGGTCCCACCCCGCATCCTGCGTTTATGGAGGACTCCTCGCAAAGTGACAGGCAGCTATCTTCAGACAATCAAAATTGTTGGATTTCCATATTTCCCCTCGGTAGCTGGGTGCTAATGATAGGCAGACGCTTCTTGCCATTTTCGGTATCTTACAAATCGTCAATGTGGTTGAGATATCTCGGTCGTTCCTTCGTACACGGGCCTCGCTACCAGCTGCTCTCCTTTCCCTTGCCGCTGCCGTCGGTCTAGGTATTCTATCTTACGCCGAGCACACCAGAAATATCCGACCGAGCTCAATTATCAATGCTTATCTGCTACTTACTCTGCCATTTGATGCCGCACAGCTCCGCACCAAATGGCTACGTGGAGACAATGTGGCTGCAAGCGGCGTATCATCCTCCATCTTAGCTATCAAACTCCTGGTCCTCATTTCCGAAGCAACAGAGAAGAGAAGAATACTGGTTACACCCTACGCAGACCCTTCTCCCGAAGCTACCAGTGGACTGTACTCACGAGGTGTCTTCTGGTGGCTCAACTCGCTCTTTCGACTCGGATTCAGAAACGTTGTCACTGAAGATGATCTTTTTGCAGTTGATAAAGATCTGCAATCGAAAGCTCTTGCAGACAGGTTTGACAAGCATTGGGCAAAACGTAGGTCCCCATTAACTCCTCCATCTCTTTCAATCCTTACATTCATCTCAGGCAAGGAATACCCCCAGAAGCACACCTTAGTCTGGGTTATCTCTCGCGCAGTGTTCGGCCCGTTTCTAGCAGCCATGCTTCCCCGCCTAGCCCTGACATTCTTTTCATTCATGCAACCGCTCCTCATCAGCAGCATCACCACCCTGGTCTCCTCCCCCGATTCTCCAACCGCGAATACTCGCGGCTGGGGCCTGGCAGCCGCTTTTGGACTCGTTTACGTTGGTCTTGCTATCGCTGGTGGTGCTTATCAGCATAAAACTAATAGGATGGTGACGATGATCAGAGGGGCGCTGGTTAATGCTATTTACAGGCAGACGCTGGAGGTGGCGGTTGCAGGGTTGGAGGAGAGTAAGGCTGTGACGCTGATGAGCTCGGATGTGGAGAGGATTGTTGAAGCGTTACTGCCAGTCCACAGTATTTGGTCGAGTCCTCTGGAAATTGGCCTTGCCATATGGCTGCTGCAGAGAGAGATTGGTCTGGCGCTTTTGGGCCCGCTATTCATTACTCTCCTGGCGGTGTCTGGCCCCTTTATGATCTCTGGTCCCATGGGAAACGCTCAAAAGATCTGGATTGAGAGAATCCAGACCCGAATCGATGCGATGGCAAAGATGCTACAGTCGCTGAAGGGGGTCAAAATGCTTGGTCTCGACTCGACACTCTCCAAGATTGTTACCCGACTCAGAACGGACGAGATTGCCAAATCACTCAAAATGAGAAAATTGTTCGTCATCATGATAACTTTTGGCAACCTCTCCGACATACTTGCCCCCGGAGCTGCCTTTACAATTTATGTTATTGTGGCAACCGTCAATGGGCAGACTCTCGATGCCACCTCAGCATTCACGGCGCTCTCACTTATTGCTTTACTGGTTGCCCCAATTCGAGCTATTGTGTTTGCTATTCCGCCTCTGATTGCAGCTGTTGGCTGCTTCGACCGAATCCAGGATTTCCTTGATTCGCAAACCCAGAAAGATCATCGGATACTCGTATCTGCGGGACCTGGAGAATCGAAAAGCACGACGCAACTGGTTAACCCTGCCTGGAATACACCGATTGATTCCGATATCGAGTTAGAGGAGTTCAGCATACAGCCAATTGCCAGCTCATCGCCAGCAACCATACAAATCAAAAATCTGACACTATTCTGGTCCGAGGATGCTACTCCTGTAATTGATGACGTTTCCGTGGATTTCCAGGCCGGGAAACTGACGATAATTGTTGGACCAGTTGGATGTGGCAAATCAAGTCTGCTGAGAGGCTTACTTGGAGAGACTCCTTCCTCAAAGGGGCACGTGTACATCGACCGGGCGCACGCTGCTTTCGTGGACCAATCTTCCTGGATTCAAAATACCAGTATTCGAAACAACATCATTGGAATCTCGAAATTTGAACCTGAATGGTATAATAGGGTTGTCTATTCCTGCGCGCTGGATACAGATATCGAAAAACTTCCTGATAGAGACAGCACCAAGGTGGGCTCAGCGGGTACTGCGCTCTCTGGAGGCCAAAAACTGCGTATAGTATGCAAGAATCTCTTTCTTGATTTCTTTCCTGCTAACATCAGACAGGCACTTGCTAGAGCCGTTTATTCGCGACAACAGGCCTTGATGCTGGACGATGTCTTCAGTGGCCTCGATGCCACAAGCGAAGAACGTATATTCTCGCGTTTGCTTGGTACTAATGGCCTACTTCGTCGACTAGGTACAACTGTTATACTGGTCACCCATGCAGCTCATCGCCTATCCTACGCTGATCACATTATTTCGCTTAGTCCACAAGGCACAATCTCAGAGCAAGGGAAGCTCAGCCAGCTCCTTGTAAATGGCGGATACGTTGCTGGACTTGCGGCGCGACATACAACAGAATCAGAAAATGTGTCTGAAGAGAAGGTTCCCATCACGAACGCAATTGAGGGCAGAGATCCAGCCCGAGCAAACGCCACAGCAGATCTGAATCGTCCTGCCGGGAACTGGTCTCTCTATAGCTATTATTTTACCAGCGCTGGTCGACGTAACGTCTCGATTTGGGCGTTTGTGATGATTTGCTACTCCTGGCTGGTGTATTTTCCAGGTAAGATTCTCTCACTTCCCGTTCAAAATATCTGCTGACCAGTTAAAGGACTGTGGATCAAGTTCTGGATGAGCGCTGTTGCTATACATGGTAATGCAGTCAATGGAACTTATTTAGGCGTACTCATTGCCGTGGAATTCGCAGCCTTGATCACCCTTATTATCTTAGGAGTCATACTCGGCATCAAAATGATTCCACGCTCTGCACTCTATCTTCACAGAAAGCTATTGAACACTGTTGAGAATGCCCCTCTTTCCTTCTTCACCACAACAGACTCGGGACAGATCGTCAACAGATTCAGCCAAGACCTATCAGTAATCGACATGGAGCTCCCAGTTGCCGGTCTCATCCTAGCGCACAACCTCTGCTCGGCCGTAATCCAAGCAATCCTAATCTGCATCTCGACCTCCTACTTCGCTGTCGTTATACCGTTCGTGTCATTCGCTGTTTACATATTGCAGAAGATATATCTGCGTACCTCCCGCCAGATCCGTCTCATGGACCTTGAAGCGAAAGCACCGTTGTACACCAACTTCCTTGAGACTCTAAGTGGATTGGTAACGATCCGCGCTTTTGGCTGGACCAAAGAAATGGAGAAACGAAATATGGAGCTTCTGGACGCATCTCAACGACCGTTTTATCTGTTGTTCTGCATCCAACGTTGGCTGGCTCTAGTAATCGACCTACTCGTCGCTGCACTGGCATTCATCCTCGTCGCTCTGATCATTGAATTTCGGCATAGAGCAGATGCAGGTTTTGTAGGTGTGGCATTGATCAACATCATGACGTTCAACATGACGCTCTCGGTCGTAATCCAGCACTACACGGCCGTCGAAACGTCCCTAGGAGCAATTTCTCGCATACAAACCTTCGTCCGCACCACTGCCTCTGAGAATCTTCCCCAAGAAACTACAGAGGTGCCAGAAGAGTGGCCATCAGAAGGCAGCCTCTCCACCTCAAACATTTCAGCTACTTATTCCCACGACCTCGATCCTGCTCTAAAGCAAATCAGCCTCGACATCCCAGCCGGCCAGAAACTGGGAATCTGCGGCCGATCAGGATCTGGGAAATCAAGCTTCATTTCTTTACTTCTTCACTTGCTGGAAATCACATCCGGAACGATCGTAGTAGATGGAATCGACATCGCCACGGTGCCGAGAAATGTGCTTAGGGAGCGGCTGAGCGTTATACCACAAGATCCAGTATTCTTTAAAGGCACGATTCGTGAGAATCTTGATCCTTTAGACCTTGCCTCTGCGGTCAATGCTGAGAATGTTTTGAGGAAAGTCGGACTTTGGGATGTTATAATGGGTGCAGGAGGTTTGGACGTTGGCATGAATGCAGAAGAGATGCTGAGTCATGGACAGAGGCAGATGTTCTGCCTTGCTCGCGCGATGATAAGGAAGTCTAAAATCCTTATTGTGGATGAGGCGACTGCTAGTGTGGATTTGGAGACGGATCGAAGGATGCAGGAGATTATTGCGGAATACTTTAGAGAGTGTACGGTTATTGCTGTGGTGCATCGGTTGCAGAGTATTCGGGATTTTGATCAAGTGGCGGTTTTCGAAGGTGGGAGGGTTGTGGAGGTTGGTGGGCCAGGGGAGTTGTTGAAAGTGGAGGGGGGAAAGTTTAGGGGGTTGTGGGAGGGTGGGAGGGAGGTGGAGAACGGGGTTGACAGGTGATTCGAAATTTCAAGACAAGTGTCTGCATTATAGTCCATTGTACTACACATTTCAGTTCATTTGAGTCTTGCTGAGTTGGCTCGGCGAGATAGACTTTTATAGCTGGTCCTACTCAGCTCAGAATTTTATGGTTCATGGAGAGGGAGAGCAACTTATGTAGCTCCCCAAGTAGGGTGGACCAGTATTCTTGGACGAAGATCTCGTGTTGCGTAAAATCAGGAGGTAGGGGATAAAATTTAGAAGGAAGATGGAACCGACTTTTGGAAGTAAGAGGTGTAGCATGCGTGTGTGAAAAAAAAGTAAGACGTGCATATTTATTTCAACGCTTTGGATCCGTTACCCCTAATATATTCTTATTGGTCAAAAAATTGCTTGCGATTCTAAGAACTGTACGCAATGGGCAAGACTTCTGTTATGGATATCTGACGAATTTTCTATCTATTAATTCTTTCATTCTCAAACAAGACTAGGTCTTAGAAATGCTCTTGGTGATGCAAAAGAGGCTGTGAAAGCCCTCAATCTGGAAACGCTCACCGAAAATTTTCACAGCACCACTCAAGCCACCGCAACTTGGCAAATCCGTAAGGCGTTCACATCGCAAATAGGGCTTCACAAAGCCTCATAGCTTGCATCTCTGGCGCTTCACCACAGCAAATCAACTCAGCCAGCCATCCACGTGGCACACTTTTTAGGCAACCACAGCCTTAAGCAAGATTGGTGTCAGATTTCAGAGATGGGGACCCCAACGTGAACGTCAGATCGGCCTCTCTGTCAAGATCTGTACTGTGTTGCAACGATTGCTAAATATTCGTCAACAGCGCAAACGGAAATGGCTCGATCTCCTTCTCCGGCTCCCGGGCAACTCTAGAAGCTCGACACTATACCTATGTGTATTGCTGTGGATAGGTCTGGAAGCACAATCGGCACAACTATCAAAACAGAGTGCAACGTGGTTCGGGAGCTCTGTCATCTTCGCCGTGACCTAAATCAATCCCCTGTCAAACTCCTTCCTTGGTGCGACACAGCATATGCTCCCATCACGCTGCATGATGCTCGAACTGGTCTGCGTAAAAATCTCGACGCAGGCGGAGGCACCGACCCCGCAGTGCTCTTCAAGTCTGAAGCTTGTCTTGAAGCCCTTCGTGCGGCGGGAATATGGGTTCTAATGACGGACGGCCAGATATTCGATAGCCTGGTTGAGAACTTCGCAACTCGGACCGCCGAAGTTGGCCTTCATAACAAAGCTTGCATTGTTATCGTATTCGGAGACGCGAGTTCGGGTCGTCCAGCAACCTGTGATATATCAGTTGGCATCGCAATTTACGCCGTGGTTCCTGACTGCCTATTCCTATTTCATGACATCCCCACTGGCATTGTTCGCATCATGCAAGCAAAAGGCCGACTCAGGAAATTACTACCCTTCGTTGCCGGGTTAGGGCGACGAATCAAGCTTGTAGTGTCCCAGTACACTGCATGGGCTGAGCTGCCTCGGACTTCGTACGAGGACATATTCAACATCGAGATCAGCACGATTCGGAACCTGGAGCCTGACGAAATGGCGCTGCAGGACGGATTGATCATCAACTTGCCAGACATGCTCGCGGGGAGAATGGACGAAGCAACCATTGAGCAGATTATCAAAGACCGAGATAACCTCAGGAGTGTGGCTCTAGCCTCCAAAACTAGGGGGACGGGGAAAGATTTAGCGGACTGGCTAAGAGGACAACAGAAAGCGGTCCCGGCTAAGAGCACCATGCCACAAGATATTGACAACAGGGCTTACAAGTCCATCACTGACCTGCTGAAAGCCCTCCGGACGAATACACCTGAAGAGAAGCTCGAAGAGCTTCGGCAACAAGTTAGGACAGCACATGAATCCAACCTCGATGATTTTTGGGGAAATAAAGCGAGAGACGAAGAATCTGAGAGTGAAATTCAACGTAGGAATATACGATTGGAAACTCATGCCGCAGCGATTGATTCCAAAGACAAGGATGATGAGAGACAGAGTCGGTATACTATAGGCAAGAGTGGCTACAGCTCCGAACGAAGAGGAGCAACTCCACGCGCCAGATGGCGCGCCGAACCTTCAAGAGACCTTGAAAAATCTACTCCAATTTATACATCTTATGATCAAGATTCTGGTGCTGCTGCTCCAGCCGAACCCGAAAATTCAGCAAGTCCAGTTCGCCCCGAACCTCTGACGGGTTCTAGTTCCGCCTACATTCCCGCTGAACCTACGGGTTACGAGCCACATAGTCAGCCTCAGAGTGAGTATTCAGAATACATGACCAAGCCCAAAAAATCATCCAAGCAAGAGGTTTTCGCCGTTATGAGGAGATGGCGCCGAAAGAAGAAGTCTAGTCAAAGCAAGGAGGGGTGGTCGGAAAGAAGCTCGGTGACGAGTCAACTTGGAGATGACTTGGACCCAGTGTTGCTCCCTGGATTCAGAAGACGAATTCCAGTGGAGGAATTCACGGGCTGCTGCATGCTTTGCAACTCGATTTCGGTCCTCACATTGTTGCTGAAGTCCCCACCGCCAGCCACCACGTCCGGCTTTCCGGAAGAAGGGAAGTACGCCAAGATAGCCTACCCACTAGCCATGGGCCACTTTGTTGAGGTGGACGTCATATCATTCTTCCTAACTTGCGATGCATGCGCCTATCACCTCCTACAGATTGGTACATGTCCAACGTCGGAGATAATTATAGGTGCACTGTGTCTAGTCTGTCTATCGGAGAATCAGGCGCCCTGGCTTGAAGCCGTCGACCAGGCGGTTAAAGGACGATTCGATATTGGTGACCTAATGGCCATTTTTTTTGCTATAATCAATGGCAAAATGGTCGAGAATGAAACGCGAGATGCCTCTTTGGTAGAGAAAAATCTCTTTCGCGAATGTGCAGACTGGACTCTTCGTAGTCTAGCCTCTATTCTGGACGTGCCTACTACCCTCAGCCCAGCTCTCTCAGATGGCCAAATGGCACTGACAACACCACTCGTTCAGATGATTGTCACAAACCACTTCTCCGACCCAGGACACAGCGACAACAAGGAATTACTCCTTCTGCGATATCCCATGGCCGGTTTCATGGTTATCTTAAAGCTCCTGTGCCTCAATAATCTGTCTCCCGAGCAGGCACGGATTCTAGTCTTTCAGAAAATCATATTCCAAGTCATAGAGCAATATATGACCATGCGAAGATCTGCGAAGCGTCCTCTTCCCGCTGAGGCTATACTTGGCCTCAACACCAAGCCCCAGCAAGCCGTGGATACCAATGATTCCAACTCCATTCTATCCAGTATGAAAACAAGTATATCTGTGTCTGAACTTGTTCAGTTTGGCCTTTTGGACGGCGAGAGCTTGAAGAGACTACAAGACGGAGAGCAGGTCGAGATCATCAAGAGTCGCGGTGGCCCAGCCATGGCTGTGTTTCTGCATCAGCTATTCCGCCATGGCCACGAGTATTTCACTGCTACTGAATGCTTTAATGCATTCAAGGTTCAACCATCAATGACAAATATGATGCTTGCGCCGTTGGGCATAGGGCCTGGTCTCGCCGCAGATTTGATTTCCCAGCTCTGAAAAGTCGGAATAGAGGGTTGGATCTCTCTTTTTGGTTCTGTTGCTAAAGTTATTGCGTCATATTCAGATAGGTTTGCGGGAAGTGACGAAAAATTGATGAAATTCATATCGTATGGACTGATTAACAATCCTCTTGTAGCATTCTTAATTCCATATCTTTGACATTGGACCTTGACGATTCATGTTTACAGTAGGCTCATCGCAGTTGCGTAACTAACATGAAGTATATTAAAACATTACTGTCTTGAAAGACCTTAATAAGACACAGAAGGTCTTCCAAGGGACGGAGTGGTGGCCAGGATAAAGATATCGAGCTCCACCCACTCACTAGTAACCTCGCCCAGAAACGCTGTATTATCCTATCAACCAGCCCAGGGAACCTATTAAAAGACGAAAACCGCTTTCTAACCTGAGGTCCTAAAGAGCCACATGGGGGAATATGGATATATTTTTGACACATTAATTGCTGCTTTTACGATAACAGATTGAGGATCCCAAGCCCCACTTCAAAAAACACAACCTCGACAAAGCGCATTCCACTTTTCAGGAGACTGTCAGACAATACCAGCAGTAGTACTATGCAACTGCATCTCAAGCCCATGAGTCGCGATGGCCTTCCTCCTCGACTCTCGGCGACTCCAAGTACGATAAACCTGAAAACACATCAAGGTGGTTGGAACGGTAAACACAAACCAGATCCAGATTCTGTGGAAGCTCTGGAGCCAAGGATCATAAGAGAAGAATGGCATTGATAGAATGGCCTGTATGTAATACAAGTTAGTCTGAAACAGAAAGAATGTGTGCGACTGAGCTGGGCGCTAACTGCATAGGATGTTCCTGGGAGGAAGAATGTGGTTAAAAGGGCTACCTAGAGGACAGAATTGGTATGTGTAGGAGCTGGATATCTGAGAGCAGGAATAATACCGTTTTCATAGCGACGCTGTCTTTCATCATCTCCTCGGACAGCCGCTGAGATTGAAGGGCGATTTGGCGCGAAGCCTCGGCTTCGACTTGGGTAGCTTGCAGTATAGCTTGCATTGCGTTGCTATTTTGAACAAGAAGTAGATCGCTCATTGACTTGCTGTTATCGACGAGCTGGAACCAATTAGAGGTGTATCTTAGATGACGGCAGAGGTAAGGTGGGCTAGGTAAGACCTACCAAGGCAAGCACGTTATTGATCTTCTGCTGAAGCTCATCCCTGAATGTACGGATGGCAGACAGATACGAGGCAACTTGGCCCAGAGTTGTAGTTATACACCCAAGCGCGCCAGCTTCTCGAATCCTACGCTCGACGAACTTTTCGTGAAAGCAGCTGTTGTAGAATTTGATGTCCTCAAGGATGTCAGACAGTGAGTGAAGTTCAGATCCGTAACGGTGAAGGTGAGCTGCCATGCAGTGAAGAGATTGATTGGTCTCTGCATTGATTTGTACCAAGTCTTCATTTGTCAAGTCTTGGCGTATTAGTGCCTCTTCCTGTTGGTAAAATTAGCTCGACTATATGATCTGCCTGTTCACTTGGCCTTCAGAATCAAGTGACCCTCTTACATATGCAATGAGCTGATCATTGAAACTATTTAGCAAGTTGTTCCACCACCGCAAAACGCTATTTAGAATCGCGGTCTGCAGGTAGATAGGATCGCGACCAAGGTCCACAGAATTGCAGCCTCGATACATCTCCCGAAGCCGTAGAATGGGCTCTTCGACAACTTTCTTCCATCGACCATCTTGAAAGTTGAATACAAAGGAAAATGCTTGTTCCGTATCAGGATTGAATGTATAATAGACAGCAATCTTAGAGCCTCGAATGTCGATATCCCCGTCTGGGTGAGCTAAGTGAAGGTAGTTTAGGGGATTCATTTGACTTTTCCCCTTGGAGCTCGTATGTGCTTTCTTATCGAGACATTGAACCTGTACGCGGACCGGGACGAAAAACCAGAAATTAACATCACTCTCAGCTGGTTGACTAGGAAATTTTCGTGGAGACGGGTGATGAATATGTGCCAGTGCGTCTAGAAACGGCGATGAGAGCTGAAAATGAGACTTTAATAAATCGAAGGCTGACTGAGACAGCCGGAATCGTCTAGCATCATTGGGCCATTGCTCATTTGGTGTGACTAGAAGCCGATTTATGAACCTTTTACCACTTAGTAATACCCCGGCGACCGCAAGGGCGCAAGGGTACAATTCCAGTCAAGACTCACATGGTAACGGTCTTCGGGGGTAGATCATCCTATTTGAGAAGAGTCAGTCCAGGCGGTTCCACATCGGAAGTGTGAGCCAAGCTACGTCTACATAAGTTTTGAGATCTTTGGTGTCTAAAACTAGATCCCCACAGGCTGTGGTGCTTTGTCAATGCCATGTCAACAAACTGCCCGGGCCTAGAGACTCACAGCCTTCGTAGTTCAGATCAACGATCCTGACGGATGTTTCTGCCGCCAGCGAAGAAGCTTTGAAAGCCTCGACGCTGCTAGTGGTGCCAAATTCATACCCCCTTATAACTCAGTTAATTATTTCTCTTCAGCTACTGTTGCATGTGGTGAAAAGCCTTACAAATTGATAGCGCTCATAGCTGCAGTACTAGACGCTCGATGCACCGAACTGCAGACATTCATATCGAGAGCGAAAGGTTCGATCGCTTTGAGGAGCGAGGAGCGGGCAGGTATTCTTTTTATCGAGTAGCTCGCTCTTGCATGGTCAGAAACCCGGCGCATTCTGTGAAATGTCCCTTCTTGGGGCTGGGAGCTCAGCCTCGTGGAGAAGTCTGCCTACAAGACCGCCTCAATGCGCCACGACAATGCCTCGGCGAACCGCCCGCTGCAACCTTGCGTTGCCTTTGTCGATACCAAACTGCTCGTGTGCTTTTGCACAACATCTAGAGCCCGACGCGACATGGCATCCTTCCCATCCTCCTGGATAATAGAGCCAAAGGAGAGCGTAAGTGGTAATGGGGCCACTCCTCGCGCAAAATCACCTCGGAGAACAATTAAAAGACCAACAACTCCCCCTCGCAGCCCTCAAATCTGTCCCACGTTTTTCTCTCGGTGCAGTCCTCCAGGCTCTGGCATGCCTTGCAAGCACGACGATCTTCATCCAACGCATCCCCTTTTCGAATTCGTTCCGACAACAAGTCGCGATGGCTTCCCCTTCACGTACTATGGGCCGACGGCGCATGCCCCGTATAGTTTCGACAACCATAATCATACCCATCAATGGTGCACATCGACGATGCACGCTCTTTCTCAATCCTCGGTCGTGAGCATGACTCCGTGTCCACTACCAGAGGACCAAAACCCTTCCAGTCGATATTCTGCTCATTTCCCTTCATCATGGCTCCTCTCACCACAGAGCAGTGCCCGCTGTACGAGCAGCACCTGCGACAGACCAGCTCCTCGAGCCGAAACCGCTTCTAGTGCGACAGCGTTCTCCGTAAAGTATACCAGCCTCCCTGTCCGTGAGCAGGGTCTTTTCATCGCCGAAGACGTCCGAGCAGAAACCCAAGCCTCATTCGTCACAGAAACCGAACCGTCGATAGCCACTGATCAACTGCTGTCTAAGATGAAGGGGGAACCAAGTCAACCCACACATACTCGTCCTGATAAAGAAGAGGAGATTGGCAGCTGGATGTTGTCAATTGACGCTAACTCGCGAGCACGCGCGCATGTAAGCGTCACGCCGAGCATGGACGCCGGTGTTCGTATGGTGAGAGAGGCATACACGTCGAGCTCTGAGGATGATATTGCCGATGCTTGCGGACTCGGTGACGCTCCACATTTGACCCAGGATGATTATGATGCTTATTCTATATATTCGACATCTACGGTTCAAGAAAGGAAATCACAATAGTTGCACAGACCCCTGGTAGATGGATACAATAGGAGAGATGGTCAAAACACCCCCTGTGTCGATCCGGGAAGCTATCCCAAAGCGTCAAGTATCCTTAGAAAGGAAGTTCCGGTTCTAAATTTACGTCGACTCATCGATATGTATGCGCCTTGCTTGCTAGCAGTTGATACATCAGAGAAGATTCTATGGCTATTGTGAGCATCGTGGCGTGCGTGTCCGTCTCGGTCGTTATCATCCCGAGCTTGGACCGGCCAGGAAGGGTAGAATTAGCACAGCTTTCGTAGATGTCATGGGTGAGTATATGTGTGTCGTGGCTATCGATACAGAGTAGTTCAGAAGCTAGGAGATACACTAGAGCTTTTTGGGTGACTATCAAAGAATTCAAAGGAGTGATGGTCCTATAGTATAGGCTCGTCTCAATCTTTCAAACTGCTAAATATGGCTGCCATGGTGCAGTGAGCTGCCTGATCGCTGGCTATACACTGAGTACTTTTGTAGCAATTTGCAACTAGTTTTAGTTTCACCAAAATCAAGTTCTATCTTATAAGAAGAGATTTTACTGTTCTTCCCTTCGTTGAGGAAGAGCCATCAAGCTCTCAGGGGTAACTCGCTTAATTTCAACTACAACACTGCAACAATCTTTAACCAAGACTTTTCTATGTTCACCTCTAACCCATTCCTCCATTATCCACCCAACGCAAGTCGCTGACCCCGTTTGAGATCCGACAGCGCAAACGTCTCTCAGCTCCACCTGAACAAGAATCTCCTCGCACACCGACTCCATCAGCGGGAGCTCAATCCCCCACGACCATTGGAATACGTCCCTGCTGAAAACTTGAGGTATTTCGTGAGAAAATGTCTAGGCAGATATTTTTAGCGATGCATAAAGTATGCCATCGTTCCCGTTCCTTTCTATATTTTCCTTTTCTAGTGCCTGGAAATTATGGGACGTTGGTGCAAGGTGTAAGTGACATGCTATAATGGTCTCAGACATGGCGTCTCAGGACGGGGACAAGGTGGTGTATGATATCTTCGGCCATACCTAGGTTCTTAGTGCGAGTGACCAATTTGGTACTTTTATGTCAGGTGCGGGGATGGCGAGAGGACGAGGGGCTTTTTTGGTCTGACTTTGAGATCTTGATGAGGCTAATAAACGGTGCCGACCAGTGATTGACGTTGCAGTAAGTTGAGTCAAGAGCTGTTGTTTTTTTGTTTTCGGGAATACAGGGAGACACAAAACTGATTGGATGACACTGCTTCTTCAAGAACTGCTGTCAAGTGAATTCACTCAATTTTGAGGCTTGATGAGTGGATGTGGAATTCTTGAATCTTGAAGGCACAATTTGGGCTGCTGGATGAAATTAGAGCATCCAAGAACTGCATACCAAGAGCTCCACTTGGGGGAGTTGAGGCTGTGAATAATAATCTTTTGGTTGAAACTGCTCTGTCTTGGTTGCGGGATGATGGTGCACCAACCAATGCTCATGCTCAGCACTGAGTAGATTAGCGGATGCTCGGATCAAATAAGAGAACGACATTTGGTGAGATGCAGATTCGTCCAAAAATCTTGTGGTATTGAGAAGTTAATGACTAGGTTAAAACACAATTATCAGGCAAAAGACTACAATAAACTGACGAGCAAGTTGACCTAGCACGACCTCCATGCATCAAGATTTTGACAGGCGAATGAGATGCACCTAACAGCCATACATCACGCTCGAAAAAATGCTCAGCCCAGCATGAGATAGATCAATTCCGGATCTTGTTCTTCCCAAACTTCCATGGAAACTTCCCCGAGACCTTTTCGATAAGCGACTTTGTCTTCCCACTCAATCCACATGACATAATGAAACCTATCACCAGCAGGATAGGGAGAAGCGTGGTGGTAGCCTATCGCAATGTCGACAAGTTCAATAGGTTGCCCCAAATATTTCTTTTCAGAATCATCATTCTGCCCATTTTTTAACGGCGAGCTTTCGAGCAACTTCAGAAACCCGATTTCTCTCTTATTCTTATCATTCAGGTCCAGGACAGGCGTATCCCCCCTATAGTGCCGGTATTTCCCTCCAAAAGCCCAACCACGATGAGTCCTGCAGGATAAATATGGCTCCGAGACGATCGATATCGACTCGTCGGTGGTACTAGGCAATGGTATTGGATACCAGAATTCCGAGTTTGGGTCAGACTCGTGCTTGTAGAAACATTTCGGTTCGTTTTCTAGCTTTAGAAACCAGTCGGGCCAGCGTATGAACTTGGAAGAGCTTTCATGTATAGTATGTTTGGTCCAGCCAGCTGGTGGAGCGGCCTCGGTGTTCAAGTAATTTTTCCTATACTCGTACCAGTCTGTAGGGATTGGGGTTCCTATCGCGTGCAGGTCCCGGTGACTGTGCCACTGAACATGCGGAATCACTACCTCGTCATGTAAGAAGCTGCTTCTGCAGAATGAATGGTGCTTTATGTAGTCGTTCTCTATCTGGGAGGTTTCAATGCTGCATTTCCAACCTGCCCAACTCCAACTTGGTAGGCAATTTGCCCCACTCACGCCTTTCCTTGCAACACGACGGACAGCGTACCCTTGTGGTTGCCAAAGCAATGCACTGTTGAAAAAGACCAGTGGAAGCCCGGACAGGAACCCAGACTTGAAAGCAGGGCTTAAGGCTCTCATGATTCCGGTGAAAGCATTGAGTGCATCTTCAGGATATGACAGATCTCGGTAGTTATAAACTCTCACGAGATCATACAGTCCTCGCAAATCGGGGAAGTTGGAGGATAGCATGGCCCCACTTTTCATAGGTACGCTTCCGTCACCATCTCTTTGAAGTACATCTTCATACCAGAAAGCTTTTGAGCATTCCCAGCGAACGCAGTCATTCTCAAAAATGATTCTTCTGTTAGAAAACAGAGACTCCTGGAAGGTCCATGCTCTGGTGCTCCAGACTGATTCGTGTCGATACTGCTGCTGAAGCGATATTTTGGAACCGTGGTCGAGGTCGAAAATGGCTTGCTTGTAAGCTCTGGGGAAAGATATCCCCTGCAGCCCAGCGAGACCGGCATAGGCATCGCGCCCGTCTGATACAATGATCGTGACAGAAGCATTTACATATATCGCTGACATATTCTCCATCTCAGCATACTTTGCATTTGTGTCATCTTGGACTATGCACAAAGAATCTACCCAAAGATATCTCACTCCAAGCATTTCTGTGAAGCCCAAAGCATCTCGGATAGTGTAGGGGAGCGGAAGAGTTGATAGCGCCCCTGGGCTTTGAAAACAATCAATGTTGTCCTTGGTAGTTGTAACAAAACTCCTCTCTCCCCATACATAACTCAACGCTACGTACTCGGCGGCAAGAGAACCGGGAACGAGACATGAACGCCAGACGTCTATTATCCATTTAGGTCGGCCGCGGGCCAGAAGGGTCGCAAGGAGAACTCTTCTGCATTCAGTGCCATGACGACAGTCGCAGTGCTCCTTCCATTGCCGGGGAAGGCTATGTTTGATCCATTGCGGATGAACCATTTGTGCTGTGGATTTGAGACCCAATCTAGGATTCGATACTAGCAAGTTTAGAGGTGGACTTTGAGGGGCTATGGGCGAGGGCGAGGCCACGCAGAGCAAAACTATTTTTTTATGCTTCAGTTTGGAACCACTGATTCCCTGTATTGAACTCTGAAAAAATTCGGGGTACCGTCTGTCCGGAAGGACTTCTGCAAACAGCCGGGAATGAGCTTTGCATGGTAAAGACAGAATATAATCTTTTGCGCCTAGGTAGACGGATTTATACTCATGCAATGGCGTTTTGAAAAGAAGCAGAATCTTTTTGCACACCTCGCATTCACCCTATATTTCTCTTGTTAAATTCCTCGTGCTTCTCTTGAAGAAATTAAAAAGTGATGGTGCTCGAAGTCCCGAAGGTGGACCTTCATCATCTAATAACTGGAAGCAAGGTCATACCGGCTTTGTGAGATGGCTTGACGGGGCGACATGGGAAGAAAATTCTCTTTCGTCCCGCTTGCGATTATTTCGTATCAGGACATTGATGTGTTTGATCCTTCGGTTGAGGCACGTCCGAAGGGCACGGTTCCAACGAAGAGTCCTCTCCTCCGCTTCGGAATCGCCCTCCACTAGTGACATGATGAACGTAGTTGAATTGCTCCTGAACAAGCATGCAATAGATGTTGATTAGGATGGTAGGGAGAACTACCCAGATAGAAGTTTGGTGTTAGAAGGCTAGGCAGAAGGCAGCAGCCGTGTGAGCGCGCATTCCTCCCGCCTAGTGCGCTGTCAATTTACATTTGTAAGATATTAGTAATATATAAACTACCATGCAGGGAAGATGGTGATAAGCACGTGATCCGATCCGGGTGTGTTGATCGAGCAGCAGGTTGTGCGGGAGGCGGCGAGGCGGAAATCGGTTGGGGACTGATGAACGAGATATTAACCTTAGCGGAATCAGATGCGAGCTTCTGTTCACTCGAGGCCAGAGTCGTCGATGTCCTCGCCTGCGAAGACTTCGTTACCGTCCCCGCTTCCGCCCGCCTGTGCTTCCTTTCGACCCGCCCTCTGGCTTTTCCGTGAGTTTTCCAAACAGCTTCTAAATTCGCTTCATTGTGATTGCATAGACTAGGTAGCCAGAATCCGTGCGTGGCGCGAGTGGTCTACCTAAGCTGGCTGCTTCACTTGTCTCACGTGGTAATTGTGTAACGTGATTCACCCTATATTAAGAGACCCGCCTATTATAACTCTTAGCTACTACGTCTAGAGTCCAGTACTAATTGTTTTACAGCGTGCGACTCGGAGCTTACAAAGTCATTACTACGGACACAAGGTAATTGGGTTATAGTACTGGCGTCATCCTCTTTTAGTACTAGGCACGTGACAACCAGAGTAAGTTGTCCCGTCTGCTTATCTTTTACCCTCTTTCCTCCTCCTCCTAAGGAGTCAAGCAATTTCAGTCCTTTTACACCTCACCATATGCTTAAAGAGCCTCTGACCTTTAGCTGTTGAAGCCCTCAATACTCAGTGATCTTATCCCTGTCACAATCCCTTACTGGCTGGTAAGATCGGTGCAATTCACTCCGTATGAAGCACAATCTTATGGCGCTAGCCAGGATCCCAATCCTTCGAGAGGGGTTTTGTTCGAGCCCCTTTTCCTAATAGGAAAGGACCCGTTCTTTCATAATAGCAAGCGGACAACCTCATCTCAACTTCTGAATATGCGCTCTTCAATACAGCTGTAGCCCTCTACCACTGACTGTGTTGATCTCATGGCCGCCTTAGTTTAAGCCGTTGATGAAAACTCAGTCCAAGTTAGCAAGCTTCAAAATGCCTGCCACTAGGCAGGCTATCGCCGGAACATTGTGGATATTCCTGCTC
Source organism: Hyaloscypha hepaticicola (assembly GCA_002865625.1). Taxonomy (NCBI): domain Eukaryota; kingdom Fungi; phylum Ascomycota; class Leotiomycetes; order Helotiales; family Hyaloscyphaceae; genus Hyaloscypha; species Hyaloscypha hepaticicola. The sequence goes on from KZ613478.1 coordinate 463,098, forward strand.
GACCATGTCTTAGCAGTCGCCAATCAGATCGACATGCGCAATGTTTCCGGTTTTGCAAATACACCAGCCTGCGCTCAACAGTGCCTCTACTGCTGCTACGATGTAGCATTTCAGTCAGCCTGTTATACGAACGAATGCTTCTGCCTCAATTCGCAGCTCTCCAACCGCCTCGACTACGTGGAGTATTGCGTCACGGAACAATGCAACGGTAACCAAACGGCAATAATTGAGGCCACCAGTATTGTGAACTCGTACTGCTTGTCATCGCTGTGGACGAGCAAATATCCGGTGCTGACTGATGCTGCTGCTACTTCGCCGACGGCAGCTATCGAGATTACTGTTCCAAGTGGCTTCTTTTGGGAGCCGACATCGTCCCCAACCTCTCCGGGGGTTCTATCACCAACAACATCCCAGGCAAGCTCTTCTACGCAGAGCGCGAGTGCTGGAGCAGGAAGCTCGGAGACTAATATCAACTTCACCACCACCTTCAATGGGAGACCACTACTCACAGGGACATGTGGGACCCCGACATTCACCCCCGTTCCAGATAGTGTCATATCCCCATATCTTTGGTTAGCATTCGTGGGATGCCTGGAAGAGAGATTAGACTGCTGTCCCTTTTCTGGAAGCCCCCAAGGCGTCCCGTATGTGGATCTTCCGTCTAGCTCACAAGCACTGGGAAGATGTCCTCAGGACTATTCTGCTGTTGGATCAAACTGCTGTCCCACGTAAGTCATCTTTACCGTTCCTTTTCAAGATGTAGAAAGCAAGATATGGATGCCAGCTTGTACTAACCTTGTTCGCAGCGGCTTTTCTATGTACGACCAAGCTATTCCGACAGGAGGTCCAACACCCTGTGTCAGCTCCTTGGAATCCCCCCTTACATTCTCAACTCCCACGACTGGAGGTTCAAGTTATACTCCAGCCATAACGGGGGAGGTGTTCGCTCTCAGTCTCCCGCTACAGCCACATAACGGCCTTTCGACAGGATCTAAAGCCGGAATTGGTGTAGGTGCTGCTGTTGGTGGTATCGCCATTCTTTCAGCAATTTGGTTTTGGTGGCGAGTTCGTAACAAAAGCTCTAAGAGAGGGCCGCCGGAGGTTGTTGCTCCTGCTTTGGGGGACAAAGGCGAATTGGACGGCCGCCAAGTCAGTGGAGCACCGCCAAATTATCACCATTCCGCTAGTGGCCATGTTTCACCAACAGATTTGCAAGAACACCAGTTAATTCACGGGAATATGCTGGATGGTCGTCAAGTCAGTGAAGTGCCGGATAACTCTCGCCATTTTTCTAGTGGCCATACTGTATCAACATTTATGCAAGGAGGGCAGGTCTCGGAGTTGTATGCAGATCCAAGAGTTTGATTGTAGAAGTTTTCTAAGGCGAGGCATAGCTTATAAGCCTTAGGAAAGGTGTCTCCAGATTCTCATCTCTGAGATTTGTATATATAATTGCCGCGCAACTTTTGCGTAATTTAGCATATTGTCCAATATTAATTTAAGAAAGAAATTAAATTCCCTACCTCTACTAAATATGGCTGTACTCTTAGATATAATCTTCCTAGGCTACTACACCGCAAATACTCGCGGTGTTTGGTCAGAGAACTGATGACACATTGAAAAGGGTCACAGCAAACTCACCCGGTTTGTGCAGGAATCTCAGGACCAACTCCAACACAACTTGTTCCGCAGTTTACTTTTGCCCCGATTGTTGAAGGTTGCAGAACCGGATATTGCAGCAAATCTTGAAGTAGTCGTCCGCCCATCAAGCGCTTGACTGGGTGTTACGCTGCTAAATCACTAGTGATATAGCTGAGGTTGGAAACTTCAAATGGTATGTATCAGATTTGTCCACTGTTCCAAGTACAGCTCTACGAACCCAACCGCCGTAACCTTGTTATCAATCTTTAGCAATGACTCAAAGGGGTGGGGGGTCCTATTTAAGTTCCCTAGGAGCCGACTTGGTCTTCTGAATACAGTTGTGTAGAATTGACAATTTTCGCACAGTAGAACCGAATATAGATCATGATTAGTACCTAGAAGAGCGAAAAGGAAAGTGGCTGAGCAACCTGAGCAGAGCGGCGATGGTGACTAATCGCGTTGGAAGGAAAGGAGGTTTAGATCAATGAGATTACCCCTGAGAGCTTGGGAATATGTAATTGGTGCTAGAGTCTGTACAGAAATTACTTCAGATGAGTTCTCGCAACTGCCCTCGAGGGTAATTTGAGTTAGATTTTTAGACAGCAATCAACCGCCATTTCTGGTTGATAGCCTTCCAGGTCAAAGTGGCAACTACTGCATGTGGAGTACTCGTGGGCTGAAGCACCAGCAGAAAACTAATAAGGCAAGCTTGGAGAAGCATACACAATTGGTATGAACGCCAGAATTTACACTCCCTATCCGAGACTCAATCGCTTGTTACGAGAAAACTTGGAGTCGCTTACGTCTAGGTTGACGCTCGCGCATATGCCAAGCCTCGAAAGAAGAAAAGTAAATGAAAGTGACCAACGTGCATCATATATGAAAAATTCGGTGTTAGTACTCTCTGCCATTGATGCAGCTTAATGCTTGGAACGAGATGGAACTCAAGGCCGAAGCAGAAGAAGGATCCGCCTTCATGGGGCCTCAATCTCGTAGCTGGGTATCACAAGAACAAGTCCTTTCTTATCGGGTGCCATATAATAGTACGCAGGCTGACTCAGTCGTGCTCATGATACTCGTGCTCTGCTCAGGCTCTGCTCAGGCTTGCTGAGGCTCTCAGGTAGGCTCACCCTTAGCTCAGGCTAAAGCTGTCGCTGCTCATTTCCGGAGACTAAAATGGATCCGGCCAACGTGGGATTAGAGTCTGACTTCTGTGGTGGGCTTTTGGGATTTTGTATAAAGCCATCCCTCTCACCATCTACCAGGCTACTTTCCAGAATATTAAAAAAACACAGTTCAATAGATGAGTGCAAACTAGCCCAAGCAATAGCGAGAATCGGAGAATTTAGCAAGCAATACTACCAATAATAGCCAGCATTGGCACTTGGTGAATGTTTCACGAAAAGCAGCCTCTCGAAAGACAAAGAAGGTACTCGTTACCCAACATTGGGTATTGCATTCCAAATCTCTAGCAGGAAAAGAAAAGCTTAGACTTCCAGGTTTAGCTGCCCACGCTATGCTTGTTACCTCGAACGCCGTCATATCACAGACCATCAACTCATCTCGCCAGAATGAGAGCGCTGACACCCCATCAACCAGCCGTAGGAAAAAGCAGAACAGAACATGATTAGAAGAAATCCAGGGTCTGCGCTCTCAGCCGCGAAGGAACCCTTCCTCCCTACTTCCACTCAGGGGGGTGTCTTTAGTAGATAGACGGGAAGTATACTACTGCAGATCGCCACATTTGCTCATAACAAGTTAATCGGGACAAGTGGCTCGCTAACACATCTTGTACTCGCAACTTCCCTCTGCTGCCCTGGTTTGATCGTCTGTTACTAATTGGTAGCTGATCTTCACGTCCAGATCCCGCTTGTTCTTGCTGTTCGGCTTGTTCTCCAGTACACCTCGGATTTGCTCTCCTTGTTGAACGGTCAACACCTCCCGCAAATAGAAGACTGTTTGCTTCCAGTGGGTGTATTTTGTGTGCGGGCCGGTGGAGAAGCGGATGGGTTTGTGGCAGGCGGTGAAGTCGATGTCGAACCAAGCGATGAGGGCGTGTACGAAGTCATCGCGGCGGCAGTCGAGTGTGAATGGTGAAGCAAAGGAGAGGTCGGCGGTTGTGCAGGTGTAGAGGTCGAGGGTTAAGACAGCGGTTGGGTCGGTAACGACGGCTTTAATTTCGACGGTGTCGACAAGGGGTTCAGTGAGAGCGGTGTGCTTGAGGGGGGAGTAGTCGAAGCCATAGACGTTGTCCCAGACTAGTTACCATCAGCACGGAAAAGAAGGAATGAGAGAAGGGAAACTTACAGCCAATCTTCTCATCCTTGTACTCTCCATCCTCAATCCCAGCCATGAAGATGGTCGCCTTGTCGGGGAAGATCAACCCGTTGGGGGCCAGGTACTTATCTCTGGCATACAAGACGGTATCTAACATAGACTCATACAGCAAGAAATAACCCATCCACTCCGAGATTATGATATCGACCTTGGGGAACGGCAGCTCGACTTCCTCCATCTTTCCTTGCAGGAGTGTGATCTTGTCCGACATTCCATTCACAGCGACAATCTCGCGGGCTTTCTCGATGATGGTGGACATGTCGACGCCGATTACGTGTTTGGCACCTGCGCGGACGGCAAACCTTTCTTTTATCAGTTTTGAGGAAGAGATTCGGTTGAGGACGCGACTTACATGGAGAGGATCGAGGTCCCGCAGCCAACATCGAGGACGATCTTGTCTTTGAAGAGATGCTTGTTTTGGACGATAGCATTCATGTAGGAGCGTGTCCGAACTTCATCTTTCTGGATTTTGTCAGTACGGCGCAGCAGAGGTGGGGAGCATGCGGCTGCTGGTACACACCAACATTTCTTCATGGATGCCTTTGGAGTTTCAGTCAGTATGCGATCAGATTTTTCTGGGATCTTGAAGACATACCATGGTGATTGTAGCTAATCAGTTTTGTTAGCCTTGGCCAAATACCGGTGAGAAGAGAGTTCACCTGTTGAAGTAATGAACTTCGGAATGCTCCATTCCCTTCATCTTGTCGTCCGCCATGCTTGCGGGAGGGGGTGAAGTGATGGGCGAAGGAGTGACTGCAGAGTTAGTGATTGGGAGGACGGAGAAGAAGTTGTTGATGTTGATGTTGAGGATCGCGCGAGATTGGTGGAGCTCAGGGAATTTTTTTCGAGGGTCCTTACTTGGAGATTCTGCCAGCTTCACCGCTTACTATTTTGGTCTAGCTAAACTCCACAAACTCTGGGTTCCACAAAGATGGCCCTTTTGTCGCACAGCAGAAACGGTCGACTGCAGAATGGGGTTGTTCAGAAAAAGAAAAAGAAAAACAGATCCCGCTAGAGTAAGTATTATCAATGTGGAGCGGTTGCTGGGTTAGGTCAAGATCCCAGGAGTTTGAAGATATCACGTGACAAGGCAAAAAGTCTATCTAGGTACCTAGGTAGGTACCTCCCCCTTGGTTAGATAAGCTCGTAATAACTGTCGAATTTGGAACTTGTTCAAACTACTAACTTTCAAGATCTCGTTAGTCCATATGAACAACGGCACGTTTGAACAACTGTTATGTACTGTTATTGTCATTCACCACACTGGTTACCTAGGCAAGGCTGATGGCAAGGCTGACTAAATTCGAGTCGCTAAAACGCAAAACGCGCTAGCCTCACCTTTCGCTTATCTAGCCACAGTACTAAAAAATTACAACCACGCAAAACCGAATGATTGTCGTCCAACTTACCAACCTCCCGGCCACCTTCAAATTTTTCAATTTCCTTCGCAACGACCAACACCACGCGCATCGACGTCCTCTTCCACCAACCAACCAACCACTATCCACCCATCACGTGTGCTTTGCATCAATAGGGGCAACAGCACCAATTGCTTCGCCCATAGACTTGCTACCAGCTGATCTAGGCATCGCGGGGTAGTAGGGGAGTCATCATGGCCCCAGGACGTCCTGCCAAGGAGGTTCCGCCTCGAAAACCGAATCCCCTCAGAAATCGCAAACCCATCAACGCGCCGCTTCCACCTATCTTCCAACAGAGACAAGCTGCAGCTGCGGCCGCTGCAGCAAATGCACCACCTCGGCCTGCTCGTCGCGCTTGTCCTAACAAGACCTGTTCTGCCCCCGATGTCGTCGACGGCATCTGTCACAATTGCGGTACTATCGTTGACGACTCCAATATCGTTTCCGAAGTCCAATTTGGTGAGAGTAGCAGTGGCGCCGCCGTTGTTCAAGGTAGTTTTGTCAGCGCCGATCAAGGTGGAGCGAAGAGCATGGGCCCTGCCTTTAGACGAGCTGGTGGCATGGAGGATAGAGAGTCTACTATTAGAGAAGGTAAGCGAGCCCCTCCCCCTTTTTCTTTGATCATTACTGACTACTTGCAGGTCGACGGATTATGCAGTCGTTGGCCGGCCAGCTTGGAATACCAGAGCCAACGATCAATAGCGCAATCCAAATATTCAAGCTTGCTGCAAATAACAATTTCATCCAAGGTCGCCGCATGGATATGGTCTCTGCTGTTTGCTTGTACACAGCTGCTCGTAAGGAGAAGCCTTGCCGAGTTATGCTTATTGATTTTGCCGATAAACTTCAGGTATGTCTCCAATTCTCCTTCCTTGAGCATATGCTAATTAGTTCAGGTCAATGTTTTCAAGCTGGGTCACACCTTCAAAATGCTGCACCGCACTGTCACTCTTTCCGCGGATGGCATTCAACCCGTCTTGCCGGAGGATTTGATCTGGCGTTTTGCTCAGAAGCTCGAATTCGGGGCTCTCCAAAACAAAGTCGCTGAAGACGCGGTTCGTCTGGTTCAGCGCATGAGTAAGGATTGGATGGATCAAGGCCGACGTCCTTCTGGTGTATGCGGTGCTTGTCTTATCCTTGCTGCACGCATGAACAATTTCCGCCGAACGATCACCGAAGTCGTCTACATTGTCAAAGTCACAACACATACAATTCAAAAGCGTCTCGAGGAGTTCAAGGTGACTCCTAGCAGCGCTCTTACCGTCGACGAATTCTTGAACAATGAGTTTCTCGAATCCGCTCACGATCCCCCATCTTTTTACGAGAAAACCGAGGATTTCCAGAAGAACAGGAAGAAGCGTAGACGTAGAAAAAATCACGATGGTCTGAATGAGGAGGGCGAGAATGAAGAGAACTCGGGCAGTAATGATGAGGGCAATGAGGAAAGACCGAACAAACGCCAGAGAACGACTGAGCCAACACCCCACCACGACCAGCCAGTCCAGTCTGTTGAGCTTCGTCGCGATGCCGACGGCTTTGCCATTCCACCTCAACCTACTCAGCCCAACCAATCCCACGACATCCCAATCGATCCCGATCTCGTCGATGCTGCTATCGAGGACCAGTCCGATGCCGCATTCGACAGGCTAGTTGCTGAGTTTGGTGACGAAGAAAATGCTGATGAGGATGACGATGCTTCATCTAATGGCAGTGCTCCGAAGCGTCGTGGAAGACCCCGTAAGGAAGTTCATGTTCCCGAGGCATGGGCAGCCTCGGAAGATCAAATGGAGACTGAGATGTCGGAAATGGTCAATGATCCCAACACAATATATCACGCGGCTTCATACGCAAAGGCAAAGCGTCGCGCAGCTGCACATATGCTCCTGGCTGAGCAAGAAAATCCATCGAAGAATATCAGCATGGACGTTCACATTGGAACAGATGAATTCGCAGATGATCCCGAGGTCCTGAATTGTATGCTCGCTCCAGAAGAGGTTGAGAAGAAAGAGAAGCTCTGGGTCAACGCGAACAAGGACTGGCTCCGTAAGCAACAAATAAAGATGTGGGAGAAGAAGCAAGCAGAGAATGGTCCACCTAAGGCCAAGCGCAACCGCAAGCGTAAGCCACGTATTGGTGAAGGTCAACTTACAGCAGCATCTAGTCCAGCAGAAGCCGCAATCAACGTCATGAAGGAGCGTGCATTCAGCAAGAAGATCAACTACGCAGCCATCGCCGACATATTCAAGGGCATTGACAAGCTGAAGAATGGGCCTGCACTTGGCAGCGCAGGAACTAGCAATGTTACCTCTCGCGCAGGCAGTGATTTCGGCGATTCAGCACAAAGCTCCTCCCGTGCGTCATCCCTTGCTCCATCTGTTGCGGAAAGCGATGTTAGCACTTCTTCCAATATCCTCCGCATGCCCAGGGAGCGCTACAATCGCAAGAAGAAAACTGACTCCATTCCCATCGTCGGCCCCGGTGCGCCCTCTACATCAGCCACCACTTCCACCGGCCGCGCCCAATCACCAGCTGAAACCGAAGGCGATGACGACGACTACATCCGCCCGGGCCCCGCTCCTGCTGCCCAAGCACAAACACAAGACGAACCCGAAGACGACGACTGGAGAAGCCAGGTCCGCAACGCTGCCCAGATGGGTGTCGATGAGGAAGAAGAGTATCCAGAGGATGAGGAGTACTATGAAGATGCCGATGATATCGAAGCCGGCGGTATCCCGGATGATGTCTCTGCTCGCGGCTTCGATGACATGGATGACGACGATGATATGGGCTTTGGCGACGACGATGAATAGAGCGTAGCATTAGAATCTAGCGTTTTTGATAGAAATTAGCACAACCTGGGGAATTTTCCCTTTTGCTAAATGTTTGGTGTATACTGTGTAGATGGGAATTGGCTTGCATCATGGCGCAAATGGCTCGCTCTTAGATCGAGAGATTCCCCGCGCATGGCTGGCTTGGCTGCTTTTATAGAAGCGGAATTGGGAATTGAACTCATTCAAACATTAATCTTCTGTCTTCTGATCTTGACTTTGCTATGCCAATTGGTTGGGGGTTGGTATTGTTCGTTATGGCTTATTGCATTTCTCTCGTGACGTCTAGATCAATCTTGCAACAGATTAACGGATTGGAAATAACGATCTTCCTTTATCGTCTCTTTCTTTTCTCTGTCGTCTCTTTGCTTTCTCGGCGCTTTCACTCTACCTCACTCATTTTGCTTTTTGTCGAGATTCCATTTCGAAAGCGGGGAGAGCATGATGATTGGGACGCTTATAGAATTGAGATTGCGAGGTTGAGGATGTTGAGAGTTATTGTTTGGATCTTGCAGGTATGATTTAAGGGATTTCCTGTGATTGGGTTTTGGAGGGCTGATAGGTGGGATGAAAGAGGGGAGAGGGGTGATGGGAACGTGAAAGGGGAGTGAGGGGAATTGGTGGAGTGGGAGTGGGAAGGGGATGGGGAAGGGACGTTACTTAGAGGAAAAAGTTGATGAAGAAGAATTGAAAGAGTCATTAGTTTTGACTAGTGAGCAGGTTGGAGAAAGTCTTATAGAGGGGTCGTGAAAGTGTGCTGGTTGGGTTGATCTTGTCGCTTGTCACAGGAAGTTCAGAGGGTGATTGCTGGTGGCAGTTCGCACTTGGAGTAACAACGAACGTTCCAATTTTGTGGGATTAGAAAAAAGTATTGAAATTCAATTTCTGAGAGTTCCTGGGAGGAGCCTCTCTAATGGGGCCGCTTCCGATTCCTAAATACGACTGCATTGGCTAAAATTTGCCTGCTATCCTGGAATTTCGGATACAACTTCTCCAAACCGTTCCGATTGTTCTTCCAACGTCAGGGCTTCCAGTCCCGATCAAGGATCCACACTGTATGATTAGACGTGCACCCGAGTTCAGCGTTCCCAGATCCCGTCTGGTTTCGGTGCCGTATTCCCGGAGCAATTCGGACATCGTCGTCTCTCCTCGTAATGCTTCCGCGAAGACGTGCTGGAAGTATGGCATAGGCTCGTCAAGGTAGGTGGCGTCTGCTTCATGCAGGAGGAGTAGTCTAACCGCTTCCACATCGTAATGTCGGACGCAACTCTGCAACAAAGATGTTCCATCTGGACAGCATGTATCAGGAACTGCCAAAGTATTTGGATCCGCTCGATTCTCGAGAAGAAGCCTGGCAATAGAGTACCTCTCTTCATTTGAGATGTGTTCCTGAGGCGCATGTCTCAAGACCCAGGCAAGTGCAGTTCGAGAGGCTTTGTGCTCATTTTTGCTTTTGTCTTCGATTTCGATCCACGTGTCCTGCTCCATTGAATCGATTGCTGTTGAAGACTGGTCTACGGCAACTCCTTCTTTCAATAAAAGATTTAGCATTGATTCTCTGCTTGCGGAACTCGTGGATAAGCGTTTTCCAGTCGCAACCATTAACAGAAGCGTGGGTGGGGTCAAATGTACGCTACGTATCGACGTCGCATCCACTTCCGCCCAGCGTTGCTCGATTTGGTACCTAACCAATCTTTTCAAGTCCGCGGCAGCAGTCAAGATCAACAGAGGATCGTCATTCCGCAATGTATCAAGAAAATGAGCGTACTGCAGATGTTCCTTGTAAAGCCATTGATTAAGTCGCGACTGTAGCCCTGATTCAGTGCCTAGCAGCAGGTGAAAAGCTTCATACAATCGAACAACATCTGTAGAATCTTTGGAATCTGCAAGAAATCCGAACTCAAAAATGGACCTGCTGAGACTTCGGGCCCACGTGGAACCGAATAATATCCCACTTTCAAGGAGGTAGAGGTATCCGCTTTCGGCCTTAAAGGAAGGGTCCAGGAGAAGACCAAGGCCGCTCCGATCCGCAGCAACAAAATCCTTGACAGTTTGGTGGATAAATTGAACAACAGAACCGGTTATATCGGGATCATGTATAGCGATATCTGATGCTCCGTCCTTTGACTCACTTTCGTTTGAGGTTGCCTCAATTGCCCATGCGGTCGGGATTATTTCCAGAAGTCCACCGCTTCTGCTAATCAGCTGGCGTATCATCTCTGCTTCAGTGGCTTTATGAACTTTTTGCCATCTCGAGAAGGAGACGCAATTCATGAAAGTCCGAAGTGGAAGCGGCGACAGACTGCAAAGTACAATCTCTAGCATTATATATGATTCTTTGGCATAGTCCGACTCGATCCTCTCAAGCGTATGGCGGTACAGATCACTCAATTCTTCTGGCATCTGCGTGACTTTCTCTTCCAAGAGAGAAATTGGAGTTCCATCTCTGACTCCTTTGACCAGCTCGTCAAGTACAATGCGAACCCAGATGAATACGCCACGAGCTTTGGTAGTTACCTGAGAGGCGAGTCGTTCAACTTTCGGCAGGAACGCATGTCGACCTTCCTCCCCGAAGCTTGCCATTGCCTCATAAAGTCTTTCCGAAGTATAGACCTGAATATCTGAAGTTGTGTGTTCGTGTATTGCAAATTGCGGACAGCTCCCAAAGTGCTCGCCGAAAATGTTCCACTTTCGACTTGCAACACATATCTTGATCCTGACTATATTTCCATCCGCACTTGAAAGTAAATCGTAGATAAGCTTGGAAAGTCGACTATTGTCTCCTTCGTGTTCGTCAAGAGCATCCAAGAACATGCAAGCGTAGAGGTGCACGGTTCGCTGTTGGGTTATTGCCTTCCAGGCTGCACAGAGCGCGCCAAATGTCCATGCCAGCTTTGTATTTCTCTGTGATTTCACCAGATCCTTGTAAATAGTATAGACGAACGGTAAAAGGTCAGGAAGTTGGGACAAAAGTTGATGCAGAACACCCTGGAGCATGCCTTCGATTGACTTCTGAACATGAGAACCACGGTCATGGAAAAAGAACCCCAGTATCATCCAATCTGGCTCCTTTCGCGAGGAAGCTGTGTTCGGATGATAGCGCCTCGTCAGGAGTTCTAGGGTCCTGTTGTTTCTCATGGCGAACTTCATCAAAGTTGATTTGCCTGATCCTGGTTTTCCGTTGATCCAGAATATGGGACGAGAAAGGCCAATGACGCTCTGATCCTCTTCTAGCCAATCCGAAAATGAGACAGCGTTGCGATCGAATAGCCACTGAAAAGTTCCATCATACGAGGAAGCGACATTACTAATTCGTATTCCCGTCTGAGAGTTCTCAAGGCTTGAGAGGCATTCTAAATCATTATAAGCTTTCATATCATCTTATGCATCTGTAGGCCTACCTTCTAGCTCCGGGCTTCTGTCCTCTAGCAGTTTCTACTGTTAGTAAATATTATAATAATGCCGGTCTGAAGCTCAGAATGTTAGGAAAGAGTACTAGTTCACGCACTTATTTGAGACTTGACCCTGATATCCTTCACCCAGCGACATAACTGTGAACTCACTCGCTCAAACCCAACTTCTTCCAGGGACGTGAACTTAGTCATCTCACGATGATTTTTCGGTATTGACGATACTTCCTCTCCTGCGTGGCCGATCTGCGCAGATTCATTGTCGACAATGAGACTGTGGAATACGAAGTACTTCCTGACTTCTCGATCTTCGTAGAAGGACGATATCTTAATATCCCACTTCTGCTGGGTGCTTCGAAATCTGTTGCTTATGCCTTTCAAGGTATCAGAATTCTTCTCTAAGGATCTGAGGAGCTTGATGTTTGGTCTTTTAGTGGCAAGACGAGCTATTCGATAGGCGTGTTTTCCTATAGTCGCTGATCCAGATCCTCGATGAGGTGTTCCTAAGAAAGAGATACCATAGGTTGCAGAGGCAATACTCTTGAGACGTTCAATCTCGGAGTGAGATGCTATGTTCAAAGCCTTTGTCAATGATTAGTCATTGAGCTCTTTGGGCTGTTGAGATCTTAATGTTGCAGAGATACGTGAAAGAGCTTTTGAACTCACTTCCTTAACTACAATTCCTCCTAGGCTGTGGACAACAAAGATAATAGGCTTCGCCTGCTACAACAGGTCCATTAGCCCTGACATATATGCTCTTTAACCCGGACTTACATCTCCAAGTTTATCCAATAAATTGGCAATATCAGTCAGGAGATCTGTCGAATGCTGTTCAACATTGTTATGCCCCACTGACGTGTTGAAGGCATCCACATCAGCATCGTACCTCCAGGTCAAAATCTGTGCCTCTGGAAGAACAGTTGGAAGCATAGACTCTGGCCAAAATACCTCCCCTGCTTTCAGTCCAATAATCTGAGAGCAGTCCATCAGGCTTGAAAAAGGTCTCTCGGATCTTTGAGGCGATAATTCTCTTGAAGAAGTTTCGTTGGTGACCTCGGGTTCCTCTTCCGGATCTGTTGTCACTGATAAGCTCCCAACCCCGGTCGGTTGATCCAGTCTACTGGGAAGATTGGAAACTTGAGATGAGCTGAAGGCGATGCGTGTTTCAGGCTGCTTAAAGCCAGTCCATGTCCTCTGAGGGTGGCCGAACAGTCCATGAACGAAGACAACACTGGACATAGCGAGATTAGTGTCATTTCGACGCTTAGCATACAGGGTGAAGGAAGGGGTAGACACACGTAGCAACAGTTTTGCCTTCATTCTCGGGCACGTACACTTGAGTGAGCCCAAAACGCTTGATCTCTACAGCCTTGCGGCCTGACATTGCGAATCGCGGGATAGAGGCGCCGTCTAGTCTGGATGGCTTCTACTGGGTGACAGTACCATGAGAGTAGACGGTCACGATGCACCCGTCATCTTGAAAGACTTCAGATGATGAATGAAAACCCAATTTCGATGTTGAAAATGAGGCTGGCGAGAGAACTCGCTGAGACGCAATGTGGCTGAGCTGTAGGCTGCTGTTTCGGTCTTAGCGTATAGCCCCAGCACATCGCACCAATGACTGAGCTGTGACTCCGCCATTCATTTGAAGTACCTGGTCAAAGTAGCTTTTGTATTATTTTTGTACCAAAATTGCGAAAACATGTTAGTTGTGGCGGATATCGACCGATGTTGAACTTTTTGACCGACCTCGAGTACCTTAAGTCAACAAGAAAAACTCCTGATCTACTCGAGGTCCCGAGCACGTGCACCACCCGGTTAAATGCACCAGTCCTAAATCGCATAACTCACTGTCTTTAAACAACCACAAAATGGTTAACGAAGAAGATATAAAGGCCGCGCTGGCTGAAATCGAATTGTCAGAAGACCCGAATTATCGTGAAATAGCTCGCAAATTCAAGCTCACGCATACCACGCTATTGCGACGCGCTAAAGGCCTGACTCGTTCCAGGGCCGATTTTCAGTCTGAAATTAACCAGAACCTCAATAATATCCAGGAATATATCCTAATCAAGCAAATTAACTATCTTACTGACCGGGGGATTCCTCTAATAAGTAAAATGGTCAAGAACTTCGCCGAGGAGATAATCGGACACGAAGTGGGGAAAAACTGGGTCTCTGATTTCTGTAAATGGTATTCCAGTGAACTCAAAAGCTTATACCTGTATAATATTGAGAATCTATATATTAAGAGCGAATTTGGCCCTATATATAAACTATTTTATAACCTGATTGAGTGCTTTTTCGTATTACTTTATTATACTTCACGAGAAACAATCGCTAATATCTATTCTTCTCTAATTATAATAAATTATCGAAGAGAATAATATTATAGCCTATAATATATATAACTGGAATGAAAAGGGATTCTTGATTAGTATAATACGGAGTATAAAAAGAATTATAGGCAAGGATATATGAAAGTCAAGAAGAGTATAATAAGTTTATTAAAACGGATTATAAGAATTTATTAATACTTATATCTTTACAGTTAGTATAAGGATTCTTATAACTCTTTTATATAAGAGTGAAAATTATAATATATAATATATTTAGATCGAGGATTTATAAACTGATAATAATTTCTTTTTCAGTACTTTAAGTAATAAATGAAGTAATAATAAATATAACCTTTAATAATTAATTCAAGTCTTTGACCCTTTAATCCGATCTTTTTCTCCTTGTGAAAAGTGTCTCTTACTTATTAATAGACATTTAAATTATATTAATATAATATTTATTAATAAATACTGGAAATTATATATTATTCTCGTAATTCTTCTTCCCTATTCTATTCACTGACTTTGTAATAACTAATACTATTATAACACTTATTACACTTTACATATACTATAATATTAAACATTACAGCCTCAAATATACTAAGTGAATAGATTATACTTAAAGGTCGAGATTTCCCTTACCCTTTAACTTCTTTAGTTTAGTATTTTCAATTATATTTGGATTTAATTAAATACTATACTTTGACTTTTATAATAATCCTATTATTATATAATACTAAACTTATTTATACTAATTTATAAAAGTAATTAAGATATTCCCTAATAAAGGATCCGGATTATCTTTAAGGAATAATAATAGAATATTATCTTTAATATTCGAAATCTTCTCGAATTGTAAATTTCTAAAGAGATTAACTAGTTAGGCCCAATTCTACTAATTACTAATAGTCAATTCAAATCTATTAACTCAAAACGAAATAGAATAATAGTTAATCCTTTATTAACTTAAAATAAGGAATAATTAATATTCTTTACAATTCAGTTAATCTTGGAATTTGATCCTTAATTAGAATAGATAATACTTTTACTCTCTATAATCTAATTAATCTCGGAATTTAACTTTTAGTTAAAATAGATAATATTCTTTTAAAATAAGATAATAATCGGTTTTCCTTTATTAATTTAAAATAATAAAGAATTTAATAATCGGTTTTAATCTATTAATTTCAAATAAGAAAGGATTTAATAATCAGTTTCAATTTATTAATTTCAAATAAAGAAGGATAATTACTAGTTTTAATCTATTACTTTTAGACTAGAATCTAGTCTAATATTCTATTATAATAAATATCTATTATAAACCGGATATTAATAAGACCGGATTAAATAATACTCTTCAAGAAAATACTCTTCAGTCTATTTATCTTAATTTCAAGAATAAGAGATAATAATAGAATAAGATTAAAAAGAAGAAATTTGATATTATAAATCCCCAATACTAGAAGGATTATCTAATTACTATTTCAGGAGATAATAATAAGATATTACTTATTAATCTAGAAGATAAGGTCTCAAAGGAATACTTAAAGATAATAAAATAGGATTAAAAGATAAGGGCCTATTAGATATTAGTTAACTATTTTATAGAAATTACTAATAAATGAATAGAATCCGATTAGAACTTTTATAATTATATTAAATATTTTACTAATCAGGTCTGTATACTTATTAATTAGAATAATAAATATAAGATCTTTACTATTTGCTTTTAAGAAAAGGAATAATTAACTCAAATGGAAATAATAAAATAAAAGAAAAAATAAACAGATTTATACGAAAATCGAGACAAATCCCCAGAAGTTTTATAGAATAATTAAAGAGAGATCTTTATAATTCCCTTTATTTATATAATCGAGAATTTACTCGATTATTAATAATCTATTAGGATTAAGGATTCTATTCCCTTTACGGAAAAGGATAATTACTTTATTAAAGACTGGACTTTTAATATATAGAATAAACTAATATAAAACTCTTTTGAATTTGATAGTAATATCCTTAAAGTCATTTATATAACTTGATTAATAACTAGAGATTCTAGAGACTTTATTTATAATAGATTATAATCCGATTTAGTTATCCCGATTATAAAGATTAAATAGATCTTTAAAATCCTTTATTAGATCTATAATAAGAATAAGGAAATAATTAAATAATAAATTAAAAAGAATTACTAAAAGTTTAAATAAAGGAATAAACCTTTTCTTATCTTTTGAATAGACTTTATTTATTTTATAATTAAACTAAATAAATTATTAAAGGACTAGTATAATAATCTATTAGATAGAATAAATATTAAACTATTAAAGAGTCTAGAAGATAAGAAGTTTGATTTAATTAAAGACTTAATTAAGTAATATATAAAATAGGAAAATAGACTTCTTTTTATTAAAAACTAATAGAATCGGGAGAATTAATAAACTGAAACTATTCGCTAATATATAATCTCTAGTCTATAGTATATAAATAGATCCTATAATATTCCTGTTATTATATATCTAATATTCACTCGATTAAGAAAGTTATTCCATTGAGAAAACGAGAATAAGACTAAGAAATCAAATAATTTATATTACTTCTAGTATAATAAAATAGGATATTAGAAGAAGAATTATTCGGACTTGAATAAGTTTATATCTATTAAGAAAGACCAGTCCGATTTTAGAGATAATAGATAAAATCTGAATAATAAAAATATATACTAATATTTATTAAATAATAAAACCTTTAATAATAACTCGGGAAAAGTCTAATTCTAGAACTAAAAGTGACTAATCTAAAATAATATCTTTATTAAGAATCTATTAATTTAATTTAGTTTATTAATAAAAGATAATTTCTTATTAATTATAAGATAAACTGGAAAAGTAAAACTAGAATATTTAATACTCTAGTGAATATTAGAGTGAATACCTATATTCTAATTAATTAAAATCTTATTCACCTATTAATAAATATATTATATATACTAGTATATAAATTCAAGAAACCGATCCCCTTATAAGAATTCGATAATTAGTCTAATAAGACTATCTAATAAATTATTAAATTAAATCTGGAATTCAATAAGTATAAATAATTCCGATAATACTTTCTTATTATTAAACTTAATTCTTATAATCTTATACTTGATAGAAAGTAATTTATAAAGTATAATATTCTATTGGATTATTAATAGAATTGTCTTTATTAACTAAAAGATTATAAGTCAAATTAATAGAATTCGAATTAATAAGATTAATTCTTTAAAGAGAATTATTAATAAAAAGATAAATTAATAAATATACTTATTCAAGTCCTCAAGAATATAAATATAAACCCTTGATAAGAAATCAAGGAAAGATAATCTAAATCATTATTTAATAATCTCCAAATATAAAGGATTAAATATTAATATTAAAAGGAGAAACTAGATCTCGATACCTTTAATACTAATAGTTAATATAATAACTTTATCTATCTAATCAGAACTATCTCATTCCAGATAAGTGTAAAAGAGACTAATAGTTATAATAGATTTATAATTATTAATAAGATTGATTATATTCTAGAAAAAGTCAAGTATAAGCCTTTTCTTTAATGAATAATTATATTCAAATAACTAAAAAAGACTCAATTTATAGAATATTATATTCTAATCAAGAAAGTGATATATTCACTTAATAAAAAGGAATAAGATACTCTTAATAATATTATAATTTCGAATATTATTAAAATCGAGAAATTAAAAACTATTCTATTCTCCTAATTATATAAACTAATTAGTATCTTCTCGAAAAGAATTATAAATATACTTTTCTAATCCCGACTATTCGATTATAAATTGAGATTTAATAAATCGAAACTCTTTATAATAATAGTTTATTTATATAAAATAAATATTCCGGAACTCGAAAAAATAAGAGAATATTTAATAAAGAACTTGAAAAAGGGTTTTATTAAACTATTAGATTCCTTATATTTATTATTAATCCTATTTATAAAAAAAAAGAATAGAAGTTTATATTTTTATATTAATTATTATTAATTTAATATTTTAATAAAAAAGGACTAGTATCCCTTATTCTTAATCACTAAGACTCTCGATTAATTAATTAATTTATTAATATTCACGAAATTTAATATAAGATATACCTTTAATTATATTCGAATAGAATTTGAATTTATAATATAAATAGTATTTCGAATAAAATATAACTCTTTTAAACCGATTATCCTCTCCTTTAAATTATATAATAGTTCGATAATATTTTAATAATATATTAATATTATTTTTATAGATTATTTGAATAATTTCTATTTAGTATATATTAATAATATATTTATCTTTTCTAAAAATAAAAAGAAATACTAATAATATATTAAAACGGTTTTACGAAAACTTTAAAAAATAGGATTATAGATTAATATTTATAAATATGAATTCGAGATTACTAAAATAACCTTTCTAGATTTTGTAATATCGGATTATAATATATAAATAAATTCTATTAAAATTATTATTATCCGGAACTGGAAAATACTCTTAATAAAAAAGGAAGTTTAATTATTCCTAGAATTCTATAACTTTTATTAAAGATTTATTTAAATATATAAATATATTTCTAGATCCTTTAATTATTTAATAGAAAAGGATAAACTATTAAAATTGGAATTGAATAAGAAATAGTTAAATACTTTCTATTAATTAAAGACTATACTTATATTAATCTTTATACTTCTTTACTTTTAGTATAATCGGAAAACTAGAATCGAGATTAATTACTCGAATCTAGTTATTATAAGTATAATTTCCCAAAAGTGCCTTTAAGATAATAAATAATATCCCGTTACCTTTTATTCAAAGACTCTTTAAGGAATAGAGATCTATTATGAGATTTATAATAAGGAACTCCTTATAATTATTCTAATATTCAAGGAATAGAGAATAGAACTTATTAGTCTATTATATTTTGTAATTATTATAGATTATAAAATACTTAAATACTTCGGAATAAAGAGACTATTAAATGAATAATAAATTCAATAAATAAGTATATTCTCATAATTCCACTTTCAGATTATTTATTACTTTAGTAAAGAGAATATTATTACTAATATTCTATTATATAAAGATAAACTTATACTTATATAAAAAGTAATAAAAAAGACCGAAAAGATAAAAACTATTCTCTTTCCCGAAATAACTCTAGTATTAGTCGGAATACAAGACGGTCAAGACGAGGCTTTTGTTAAAAACCCTATTGAAGACTTGAGAGTAATAGAGGAGATATTACAAATAAATTATATAAATCCAAATCTCGATAAAGAATATACTAAGACCTGAAATAATACTCCCCCTTGAGAATTGATTAACGGATTACTATTCTATAATAAGAAATTAATAATATCAGATAACTATAATAACTTAAAGACTTATTTACTTTAATAGATTTATAATATTACAGTAATAATATATCCGGGGAAAACAAAAATAAGAATATTCACGAAATGTTATTATTAGTAATTAACTTGGAGAAGTAATACTAACTAATATATAATAAATTATTACAAATACTAATAGTTTTACAAGTCTAGAAATAAGACTCCTGGCCTATTCCATCCCCTGCCCGTTCCCTTATATATATAGAATAACTTATCTATAGACTTCCATTCTCCTGGATTCACTAGTAATAGTTATAATAATATTTTTTATTATAATAGATTAATTATTCAAACAGTATATCAGTCTCCTTATAAACAAGAACGTGATTATCAAGACTATAATATTATTATACTATTAATATATTTGAAGATTCCGGGACTGTCCCTTAACTATTACTAATAATCGAGGACTTTAATTTATCTTTGACTTTATAGATAAACTATTAATATTAACTAGAATAAAACTAAAACTATTAATTATAGAGTATATCCAGATTAATAAATAAACAGAAATAGTTAATCAGATTATTAATACCCGTTTGAGACTATTTATTAATTACTTTTAGGATAACTGGACTGA
This sequence comes from Hyaloscypha hepaticicola, assembly GCA_002865625.1. Taxonomy (NCBI): domain Eukaryota; kingdom Fungi; phylum Ascomycota; class Leotiomycetes; order Helotiales; family Hyaloscyphaceae; genus Hyaloscypha; species Hyaloscypha hepaticicola. Next base: position 483,099 of record KZ613478.1, read on the forward strand.
TCTCTTATTAGTATTAGATATTACCGGAATCGTTTATTCCTATAAATTGACTAGTCTATTCTCTTTAATAATTGATTATAACTATAAATCACATTTAGACTTCGATTAAACATTGACTATAAGTAAGTTCCGGACACTTAGAGAAAAGCTTAATAGATAAGAAATATAATAATAGATAAAGAGAATTGATAATATTATAATATATACTAGGACTTATATAAAATAAATATAAGAATAATAGATTAAATAAATTAATAAGAAATAATAAATATTCGATTTTAGTCTAAAAGATAAAGTCTATATAATCAAAAAAATATAAAAGATAAATAGGCCTTTAAATAAATTAGACTATTTATTAACTAGTCTTTTTGAAATCTTAAATATAATAGAATACTTATATTACTTGAAATTACTAATCTCTTATAGAATTTGACTAATCTTTTATATAAATAGATTATAAAAGGACTCTAATAATCTATTATCTAATTAAATTAATCCTGAATTAGAAATCAAGAAAGTTAATAGTAAACTAGAATAAAAGATTAAAAAAATACTATCTTCTTATATATTCTATAATAAACTATATTATAAAATTAAATAAAGAGAATAGGATTTTAATAATTAATAATATTCTATTTCTAATTTCAAGAATATTATACTTGAATTTAGATATTATTATAAGCAAAATCCCGATAAAGTAGAATTATTAATTAGACTAGATTCTTGAATCTATTATATTTAAGAGAATAAGTTTAATAAAAATTATAAAAATAATAATAAATTATAATATCTAAATTCATATTACTAAAGGAAAAGAAAAAACTAATAGACCTTTTAAGGATTTTTATTAAAAATCCTAATATTATTCCTTTTATTTTATTACTATATCCTTTATATTTATTAAGATTCCAGATTTATATTTCTTATAAATTCTATATCCCGTTTTATAACTTATATATTATAAAGATAAACTGATAATAATTATTCACTTAAAGTTATTAATCCCTATATTAAGTTTAAATTCTCACTATCTATTACTTATTTATCTTATTAATAATCACAAATCCTTCAATTTATTATAATTAATATTATGTCCTGATTACTTTTAAAACCTTTAAAAAGTAAATTACAAGTTTAGATTTATAATAGACTATATTTAAATATCCTTTAGTCAAGTCTCTCTTCAGAATCTCTTTAATAATACTTCCTTTAATAATATCACTTTTACTCTTATTAAAGATAATAGCCCGCTCTATTATATTAATAGTATAAATAGAAGAGTCTTTAATAAAGAAATTCAAGTTCTAGTAGACTATTATAGAATAGATATTCAGATATCAGAAATTATAATCGAAAAGATAAAATAAATAAATTATATTAATTAAGGAAATAATATAGAATACTTTCAGGTTATATTTAATAATAAATTCTTATTTAATAAAAGTAAAGATAATCTGGAATAAATTAATAAAGATAAAGAAATACTTGACTAAAATAAGAAGAATAGTAATTAAATACTAATAATTACTAATCGGATCTAATAGTAAATAAATCCTATACTAGTAAATATAACTATATCTATTACTCGCTTATTTTATATAAAGTATTAGTCCGAGATAAAAGAGTGGAAATTAATTATTATAATTATTAAAAATACTTATCCCTATTCTAATAATATTTATAATTTAATTAATTTTTATATAGAATATTAAAATAAGATTATCCTAAAGAAGAAATATACTAGAATCCTTACTAGAATTATAGAGAATAGATAATATTAAAAGATAATAGAATTATAAATTACTTATAATAATTTATAAAAATCTGATAGAAGATTAAATAAGATCGAGAAGGAATTCAAGAATAATAATATTAAGATTATTTATTTTAAATCGGAATTAAAGAAAGTAGAATAAAAGACTAGTAAAACTAGTATTTTTATTACTAAAAAGACTATTATTAAGGCCAAGGATAAGTAATAAGTAAAATCTATTTTAATATTTCAATTACTCTTATTATCCGTTCCAGAAAAGAGAATAATATTAGAGGCCCTGAAGTTGATATAAATATATATTATCTATTCCGAAATATTATTAGATTAGACTTATAAGATTATAAGATTAATAGAAAATAAGAATTAGTTAGAACGGACTATTGGCTAGTTAATTATAATAGAGACACGGCCAGAATTTAGATTCAAATAAGGAGTTTTTATATAATGGATTATAGGATTTTAATATTAGAATATAATCTAAATAAGGGTATTTAGATCTCTTTTATAGGGAGGATAATATAACAGTTAGTGCCGCTATAATACTTGCTATACTTTATATATACTGTAATATTGAATATTACAATCTCAAATATACTAAGCGGACAGATTGTACTTAAAGGTCGAGATTCCCCTCGTCCTTTAGCTTCCTTAACTTAGTATTTTCAATTACATTTGGATTCAACTGAACGCTGTGCTTCGACCTTTATAGTGATCCTACTGTCACACCCGGTAAAATTGACTAGTCACGGTTATACAGTAAAACCACGAGTAATTTTTGAATATAGTATAAACTGATTTGTAATCTAATTCCTTAATTACTAATATATCTTCTTTTTTAATTTCAAGTTAATCGATTGTGTAATTATTTAATGATTAATTTTTGAAGTTATGGATAGTGGGGAATAAATTTAGTGAGGCGCTAGTGCATTTCTTCGAGTGGTGCACGTGCTCGGGACCTCGAGTACAGCGTAAATTTACAGAACTGAACATCAAGATGCCTCTCATTTGAACCCGTAACAAGAGCTTTCAATGCCTACAAAATAGTACTTGCTTTCTCGAGTAATTCACACATCTCTTTGGTAGTGACCTTGCACCGTCAAATGACTCCCGGAGTCTTATTCTGTAGCACTAATCATTCCTAGACCTCGTCTGGTCGAAGGCACGTAATGGAAATCCGTTATATAGCCGCAACCGTAGGATGTGGTGAGGCTGAAGCATGAGTAAGTAATAAGAAGGCAAGACAAACGTGGTGTTGTGAGTTTTGAGGGAGGACAAAACATAGCAGGCTGAATTTCCTGCACATAGGACTTGGCGGAGCATTCAACAATTTTCACATGCTACTCTAGACTCCACCAAGCATGAGTGGTTGTCGCTAAGCCAAAAGCCATGAGGCTTGACATAGCCACCACAAGCACGCGATACCCCTCCATCAGCTTAACACTTTGCATAAAGCTCAGATATTCCGGTGGGGGAGGGCTCCACTGTATATAGCATAGCAGGTCTATCAAAATTATTCTTTCGGTTTTGCGAAAATGAATATAGATATCAAATCTTAAATTGAGAATGCTTTACTCCTATTTAAATAGTTGTGAGATTTTATGCCGGGTTGTCGAGTTGTGGTCATGACCCCACCAGCTCGGTGCTAATTATAGAGCTTATAGCATTAGACAGCCACTTAAGGACCCTGTTCGATTCATTCATCACAGCCAAACACAAAATGGCCAGCCCAGCTGAGCTTTTTCATGTGCATGATAGGCCAAAGGAATTTTGAAACATCCTACTGGGCGTTGTGGCTGCTGAATCCCGTTGAAGAACCGTGAAGAATTCGGGCAATAGTTCGACTGGGCTTATGTGCACAAATAAGGCTGCATCCTCCAAGTGTGAGGTGGTGAGCTTAAACTGACCGAGTCCTGGGCAGAGTATTGGATAGAGGACGATATGGCTTGAAGCATATGACTTGCTTTGATCCAACGAGATAGTCTCCCTATGTCACTTGCATACTGTGTATGGTTTTCTTCTCGCGTGTAACTTCTCAATGGAGTCGATTGCCGAGATGTGGCCCCCAAATATACGAGATACGAGAGTTGGGTCCTGGACACTTGGATATTCAGTTTTTGTGCAACCCACTGTCGATTATGACTCCCCCTCTTGAAACTTAATAAGAATTAAATTCCAAGGCAGCCTAGCTTGTACAAAAGCTCAAAAAAACCGTTCTGACAACCTTTTGTTGATGGTATTGCTTGAACATAATCCCTCACTTATGAAGCTCTCGCAAGTAGCTGGTACCTCTTAAGTTCGCAAGAATGTCTCAAATTCTAGTGAGTATTGCTGAAACTTCTGCGCTTAATGGAAAATAACATAAACTTGAAGCACGGCGATATACCTACGGAGGGTTCAACGCTTCACACCCACGATAAGAAAACTCCGGCTTCAGTGGTGACGACGGAGGCTAAGTCTAATCATGGACAACGGCAACATGGAAGTATAAGACCAGCCGCGGAAGAAGAACCAAAGGCCCCTATCAGCTCCAACCGTTGGACTGCCTTGAAGAGCTGTCTGCCCGTCCTTGCCCCCATACCCGCCACTATCGCGATAATCACTCTTCAATTTGTCAACGTTTATATATCAGCAGAGTATCAGTCTCAAGACTTCAACATCGGCAATCGGCATGTCCATATCAGCGAATTGCAAAATGCGTTGCAATTGCCCGCTAGCATCTATGGCCTATTGATCACAACCTCAGTGTCAGCAATAGCGCTTCACAGGATTCGTTATGAGCTTGCTGAACGGGAAGGAGTGGCCCTTGGATATCTTCTTGCTGGTTATCAACTCAATCATTTACCGACACTCTTGTCTAAAGCCTTTTGGACCGGTTCTTATGCGAGGGCTCGGGGAGGAACACGACTGCAGCATCTGTCTCTTCTTATTTTAGTTGGCCTCTGCATCTTTTTGGCGCACTTTGGTCAATCTATGGGGGCAATGTTGATCGTACCAAAGCCTGCTTGGTGGCTGGTTCGTCACTTGGATAACACCGAAATTGTAAGTCATGATGGGGGCTTCTCAACTCCAAACATTCCAACATTCTCTTCTGAGACGATGTCGCATCTTCCTCCAAATGAATCTGTTTCTGAGCCATGACTGACTTGTACATCACGTAGGATGCATTTATTGCCAACAAGACTGAAATATATCCACAACATCTAACGCAATCAACTCTACCTGACGGATCCTGTCTAAGCTCTACAGCCTTGCAGAACGATTCATGCCCTGCAGGAGGTTACTTTACACTCTTGGAAACTCTACCAAACTGGAATGCAGAGTACTTAGCAGAGAACCTAGGAATGTGGAACATCACATTTTTCAACGATGATGCCAGCCGCGAGGTGGTATCATTTCCCCTTTTGATAAACAACTCCTCGTACGACTCTTCACTCACCTCGTCTCCCCAACAGGTGTTTGTGAGAGCAGTCGCAGACTATTTCCAATGGCAACATAACTGGAAACTAACTCTAAAGTCTGCAAACAACAAACCTTTGCTTATGCCATTGGTTCAAGTCCAATGTGCAGCGATTTCTTCCTTGAGTTCGGCAATTCAGTTCCCCTACAGCAACTTGATCTACCCGCCCCTTTCTCTACTGCCAAACACTACAAACTGGACTCTATACGCTTCGGAATTTGCAGCAAACTCGGGAAAGCCAGTTCAGTTCTCGTGGGCAGATTTATCCGGATTCAGTCCTGGCCCATCACTCGGCGCTGTGGTCAGATTGTCTAAGAATCTGACTATCCCCGACGGTTTCACAACAACGCCTCTGTCCAATGATTCGGTTCTTGCATGCACCATAGATGCGAGGTGGGCTCCTGTGCAGTTATACCTCCAACCTTATGTCGATGGGACTGTTCGCCCTGACAACGCATACGCTGATGGCACAACACCCCTCGCCCAGATCGAAATCGATCCCAGCTGGGCCGAATCGCTGAATCTTCCCGTCCCCGGCTCACAGCTCACGACTATGGAAACTATTATCCAGGATCTCGTCTACAAAGATCTAGAGAGCACGGCTAGCAGCGATCCTGTTACCTTCTTATCAGATCTCGCCGTGAGTCTTGGTTCGACGATCACGGACGGCTTGGCGAGGATAGGCTGGCAGGAGCACTTTGCGTTCACACAAACCGAGACTAATTCTCTTCAACTGATTACAGTGTCAGAAAACGGGACAGTGTTGAGTAACAACACGTATTCTGATGCTCAGACTGCGGACTGGATGCACTTGGAATGGAAAGTCGAGCATTACGGCTATGGATTCTCGGCCGCGACAATCACAGCCAAGGTTGCTATGGTTGTCTTACTTCTTCATGCAGCTCTTGCGATCGGACATACGGTTGTGGTGTGTTTGCCGAGGAAGGTGTGGTGTTGTGATAGTTGGGGGACAATCGGAAGTCTGGTTGTGCTGGCGATGAACTCGAGGCCGGATGAGAGGCTGTTGAATATGAGTGCTGGTATCAAATTGAAGCAGTCGTGGCAGGAAATTGTGAAGATTAGGGAGTTTGGCGAGGAGAATTTGGAGTTGATTGTTGCGGAGGATAGTGTGATTGGTGAGGCGTGGATGGGGAAGGAGGGCGAGAAGTTGAAGCCTGGTAAGAAGTATGGGACTGATTTGGGTGAGTACTACTCGCTTGTACCTGCAACCTATTATACAGGACTGACAATCTATAGGAAATTGAGAATTTTGGAAGTTTTTGGTGCCAGTGTTTACAACAATATATCGCGATATGTATTGCCCAATATATAAGGTCCGCAATCTGATCGCAATACGGGGTATTGTATATCGTATTTATCGCGATATGGGAGAGCCTATATCGTATTGTGAGCAATATATTGGCCAATATGACGATATACTTACTAATCTAAGACCTCAACTGGTATTATTCCCTCTAGGACCCCCTCAATACTCTCTTCTAACCCTCCATCCTCATTGTCGTTATCGATAAACGTCGATATCTTAAGCCACGACTTCAAACACTCTAGAGCCTCAACTGTAAGGATTCCCAGGCGGTTTCGTCGGTCAGAGATCGTGATCTTAGTACCGGAAAAAAGACACTCCGGGTCTGCTGATATCGCAAGAATAGACAGGATATCCAAGGCCATTTTACTGAGATATGGGAAGTTCTTTTATTACATAGGTTCTAGCCACCACTTGTATCCCTACTTTACTCCCGGAACTTGAGGTTAAGCAATATAGCAAGCGTAACACTATGATTTTGAGTAAAAGCGGTTATAGCCTCGCTTAAGCTCGATGAGAAATTACTATATTTAGAATATTAATAACTTTACTAGCTTATATGATAAAAAGATAAGGGTTATACCGTTAGAAAGTACTCATTTTAAGGAATAAATGCATACAAGTTATATTTTAATAGTATTATTATATATTATAATATTAAGATCTAAAGTCGGGACTAGAACTCCTCTCTCTCGACTAAGGCTTAAGCGACTACCCCCTAAATTCATGCCAATATATCGCGATACGGCATTATTATATTGTGATTGGCCAATATGAGAGGGGTCCATATTGTATTATATATAATATGGGTTTGGGCATATTGTATCGGTTTATCGTGACGATATGACCATATTGGGCATATTGTTGTCAACACTGTTTGGTGCTGCACGTGATCCACCCCCCTTAATTATAGGTACTCTCGGTTCTACTCAGACTAGTACGTAATATCCTAAGAACATATCAAAGTTTCAATATAGAAAGAGAATTAGGATATGCGTTTGGTGAAAGTGTGCATTCCTAGAACATAATTGGCCGGCTCCAATACCGCAACATGGTAAACATTACACAGCCATGAAATTGCAAGGGTTTCACCCTCGAATACCTGGAATCGCGGCTCTCCTTGCTCCAACGTACCTAACACTTGCAATGTGTCCCGGCTCCTAAGCAGCCGCTCCTCAGTCTCCAGTCCCAGGAAGATCAAGTCATCTTACGTCCCATTCTTATCAATTTCAACAACTCCTCCTCCTTCCCTCAAACTCCGATATCAGATCTGGGCTCTCATTTTCCTAGTAACCCAGAACCATACTCGTCCTTCTCACTCATAACCACGCCACGATATCCCAAGTACATCGCAGTACCCTCTCTGTACTTTGCTTGAAAACCGTCTATTTCAATGCAAATCAGAAATGTCGAATAGAGGCATTAAACTCCTACCCGCTCGGAGCGCATACTGGGCTCTCTCATTCGACAGTTCATGTTGAATTCTCATGGAATATGATGCTGGTCCTTAGAAAAGGGTGAGAAATATATTTAATCGGCGAGTTAGCGGCTTCGAGATGGAAGGAAATGTGTATAGGATTGAGAGGATTGCTCCATTGGCGTTGTGACTTGGGAGCGTGCGACGAGCACGGTGGGCTGATGCCAGATTCAAGGGAGACTTCCCGGGGTATGAAAATCTAAAATTGTTTCCGTCACCTAAATAAGTATGGCAGGTTGCAGGGAGTAGTAGCATCGACCCTTTGAGAATGCTGCGGTATGTAAGGGTTGCACTTTCGTACTTTCGAATCGTTCGTTTGAGGATGACTTTATTGGTAGGCCAAGCTTATAGTGGCTTCTTGGTCCCTTTCAGTGATAAGGTGGACTTCATTTGAAGTTTGGAGTGTTTGAAATTGATATGCGGAGAAAAATAAATAGAGAGAAGTGTATTTGAGGAGCGATAACGAGTTTGAATTTAGAACTACGATTATTTGTGATAAAGAGAGGAAGATTCCTCGCTATGTATGATAGAAGAGGAGCTGATTGTGTACCGGGCTAGGATGCTGGGTTGAGATATATTCAGGGAGAATCGGGCTTGGAATTGTTGATTACGACTGTAGAATAGACTTCTTGATTTAGATTTATATTCTTGCTAGACGGGCAGAAGCCTTAGCTTCACGAGATAATCAAATTTTGTTGGGAAACCTTGATTCTCTATAGATAGTCCCACTTACATTTTCCATTCTGTGCATGGGTAGCGACTGGAGTAAGACTTAGTTAAGGCGTCTGTAATAACGGATAAGTAAACGGAGATCGATGTAGTAAAACTCTAAAACACTAGGAGTTTATGGTAGGGTTGAAGATTGATTTTGGAGGGAGAATCTGTGAGGAGAGGAAGGAGAGTGAGATAATGGCATGACTGAGATTAACTGGATATCATGTGATATATTTTAATGTCATGTGACCAGGCTGTCAGCCACTGAATTGAAAGCTATTACTTTCAATATACTAGGATACCGATAGTCTTCCATTTTAGATAGCTTATAGAGGCAGGATGCCTGAAAGAATTTCCTTGAACAAACTTGTGGCCACAGACCGGTCACGTGATATTAACCAATACGTACCATACGTACCTACCGTAGGTACCCCTGGTACCTAAAGGTGGGTAGCTTCACCGCTGGACTCACATGTCATCGGCTCTTATGTTTTGAAAAGAGGTGAGACAAAAGGATAATAAACAGGAAGACTTGCCGCCCATATCAAACAGTACATCTGATAAGCCGGACTTTTCCATGAACAGAATTCGTAAAGCATGCAAGCCAAATCAGCCACCAACCCATCTTAGAACGGGACCGGTGGGTGAGAGACACAGTTTGAGCCATGAAACATTGATCTAGGCCCTTCATGGTCCGTGGCTTGTCTCTTCTCGAAACCTCAATTGAGTCTTCTACCGCTCCAAGACTGAGCCGCAAGAATGAAGGGGAAGGCCGAGTTCTCGCTCTTGAAGTTTCACTTTCAGCCGCCGCTCGGTCTCGGAACAGACGAACCTCCCGATCAGCACACGTGCAACGCTAAACCTCTTCTGGCCGCCGGGTCCTTCCAGGTTCTTCTCCATGCCCTTCCCTGATTGCCCTGCCCTGCCCTGCATTTACCGGCTAAAGCCGAATGAATCACGAATGGAGCTCGCTTGTGGGCGCAGTGACGTGCCGCAGCTGCGCGCAATTCAGGTCCGAGCTCATCACATTGGCTTACCTAAGTAGGGTAGGGGTTGTTTCCTTTGCCGTGCTGACCGGCCATCGCCCGCACCCCCGCCCGCCCAATGATGAGCTCAACCCCCTCTCTCGCTCTCTCTCGTCTCCGCCCTAGCAATGCCAGTGCCAATGCCGCCGCCCCAGCTCCTAGGTAGCCAGCTCCAGCTCCCCTCCCCCTTCTCTGCGCTCGCGCTCGCCCTTCCATCCCATCCCATCTCCATCGCCGACACCCACCTACACATCACCACCTCTCTCTGTACACCTTTTAGAAGTCCATTGAATCGAGATAGATAGTAAGAATGTCGACAAGAAAGAGAAAGCAGGATGAGGAGCTCGTAGCTCTGCCGTCTGATGAATCAGAGGAGGAAGAGGAGTACGTCTTACACACCTTTCTATCACCAGACCGTCACGGCGCATCGGGATGGCTTCAATTGGCATCTCTGCAGCTTCACAAGATGTCATTGCGCTTCAGTGCGCAGCGTTGGTGCTAGTTCAGCTCTCTTTGCGCCTGGCATGGCCGCATTCCAGCTACGGCTCAGATGAGGCTATTCCCAACCTTGGAGCATCGGCTGACTATCATGGATTAATAGATACGATTCCTCTGATGATGCCGAAGATGCGGTTGATGACGATGAGGAGGATGAGGAAGAAGACGATGAGGACGCTGAAGAGGAGGACGTTGAAGGTATGGCCTTATTTTATATGCGGGATTTATTTCCACCCCTTGTTTTCGCATGAGCAACATGATGGATTTAGAGAGCATGGATTGATAGCAAATAGATGCTCCTCCTGCCACCAAAAAGCGCAAGACTGAGCCTGCTTCCGATGCAAAGGCTCCTCCTGCAAAGCCTGTAGCCAAGCCAGTCGCACCGGTCGCATCGAATGGCAAGACTTCCAAGGCTCCCGTCGAAGAAGATGATGAGGAAGAAGAAGAGGACTTCAGTGGGGAGGAAGAGGAAGAAGACGACGAGCCCCCAGCCAAGACCGCAAAGGTGGCCAAGGGGCGGGCAGCAGAAGAAGAGGACGACTTCGAGGAAGTTGATGAAGTCGGAGCCGAGGATGATGATGAGGACTGATCACATCCTCCGCAAATGCACCGCGCATTGTGCGACAGTAAACACGGATATGGTCTGGATACGGAGCAGGATGGACATTTTTATTTATTTGCTGGATAACAAAGAGCTGGTTGGGAAGAGGGGAAAAAACAAGGGCGGAGACATCTCCTGATTTCACAATGTAGACGCGGGCAGCCCTATCTGCTTTTAGAATTTCCTATGCACGTTCTGCCTCAATAAAAGCTTTCTTACACTCACCCCCACTGACCTCTCAGACTCAGTCTCACTCCTAAACCAGCCATTGGGTCTCCCGGCCCCCTCAATTCCGAAAGAAGGAGGACAGCGCATCGTCCGTGCAAGTGCGGCTGAAGGTGGGCCACTACTCTCGTCCTGTCTTGACCTTGTTAGGCTCTGAATCATCTAGAAAGAGCAATAATCGGGTGCGTGAGGCTGATTTCTGTCTCAGAAGGGATCAGATCCACAAACTCTACTTGAGACGTGATTGCAGCGTTGCACTTGCGCGTCTCTTGGCGGGGCCGCAGGGACCCCCAAACTAACAGCCAATACACATCTCACATCATCACACCTTCTCCTCACTTTTCCTTCCCTCCTCCTCAACTTCTTCTTATTTTCTGTCAACTTTTGTCAATTGCATTCGTTTGTGGTGATTGGGAAGTGGAACTGGAGTTTTCCATTCGAGGGGACACGGGCAGGGCTACCAAGCGGTGGAAATTCATCTAAGTCAGACTCGTCAGGCCGGGGGGAAATTCGTATCACTCACAGCCCCACGAAATCTCCCCCACCCGATCTTGACGATCGAGTTTACCAACCTCGCTTTCTGCTTCAAACTGGAATTGAACAGAACAGACAGATCATGATGGTTTCTTTCACTATCACCAGGTTTGCACGGGCTGCATCGCCATCGCCATCGACGAGAGAGAGAGGGATGGAGAAAGGGCAAGGGCAGCGATTGGGACTGGATAAGCGAGTCTCGGCTCTGTTTACACTATTGCCTGCAGGTGCGCAGCCTCAAAACTCCGCCTCTCCAACCCCCGCGGATGAACAAGAACAAAATGAGAAGACTTCGGCGGAAACAGAGACAGAAACAGAGAATGCTGCGATGAATCCAGAAAGTAAAGCGACGAGAGTGAAAATGGATAGGAGGTTCTCTACACTTTTCTCGCTGTCCGCACCGCCTTCTCGTCCGTCTGCCTCACCAACCCCCGCGGATGAACAAAATGAGGAGACTTCAGCGGAAACAGACACCACAATTGCGATGAGTCTAGAAACTCAATCGACGAGAGTGAAAATGGAGAGGAGGTTCTCTACACTTTTCTCTCTGTCCGCACCGAATTCTCGTCCGTCTACCCCTCCATCGCACGACGAAACATCATGCTCCATTTCCTCGAAATCTACACTCTCTCGACAAAAATCATTGAAGCTTCTCTTTCGGCGGATTTTCAGCAACAAAACTTCCTCGACCCGCGACGAAACTAAAAGCATAGATTTCACGTCCGAAGAAATCGGTTCTCGTCTCTGGGCTGATTTAATGGGTGGAGGCGCACCAGATCCCTCGACAGGAACTACATTAGCACCACCAGCCAGTTCCACCAAACAGCGGTCCCAGACTACGGTTGTGGTGCTGCCTTCTAGTAAATCGAGACCGAAGAGTGGGGTTGAGATTGTGGGGATCTTGAGGAGTAGTGGGGGTGGAAATGGATGGGGATGTAAACGGGCGGATTCGAAGTTTAGTTCGATTACGAGTTTGCCGAGTCTGCGGTCGTTGTCGCTGCCTGAGTTGCCTACGAGTTGTTGTGAGGGAGATGGGGGGATGGTTAATATCTCGTCCTCGGGATTGGTATTTCTTGAGTCTTGTGTAAGGAGGATTGGGAGGGGACTTGCAAAACAAGGTATTTCTTTCCCTCCTTTTTCCCTCCACCTCCCCTTTAATTACCCCTCCACAACGATTTCCGCAAAAATATAAAGAGGGAAGGGGAGTAACGAAGATGGCTAATAACAATGCTGAAAAACAGAATACCTCGCATCCCACCTCTCAAAGAACCTCATCCACCTCTTCACCAAAAAGGAGACCCAACTCCAGATCCTGATCCAGCGCCGTCTGCGTCCAGACGAGCAGAACTCGCTCCTCGCATCCCTGGCCAGAATCAGGGAATTGACGGGACGGACGTTTTTGCGGAAAGCTGTGTTTCTACAACGGTCACAAGAAGTTTGCCAGCAGATCAATGAAATCCTTAGACAGTCCCGAGAGAAATTGGAATCGGAATCGGAATCGGTATCAGATGCGAGTGAAAAGGGGGAAGGAGAAGGAGAAGAGACTTCAGAAGCAGAAGGAGAAAAAGAACAGAGTCCCCCGAGCCCCTTAATCCCCCTCGAAGACCGCCTCTTCGATTTCCTGCGAATCCTAGCCGAAGATGTCACCACGCAGCGGGAATTAGATACAGGCTTGAAAAAATTGATACTTGGGGCTGCGGCGGACAAGAAGTGGTATGGGAGTGAGGGGGAGATGGCGCTGATGGGCAAGTTTTGTGGGTTTGTGGAGGGGAGGTTGGGGGTTATTGAGGGGGCGTATGCGGGGCTTGAGTTGTGGGTTGGGAGAATGGAGGGTGTTGAGAGGGGGGTGTGATTTGAGATGTGGAGGGATGGAGGGGATGGGGATGGGAGGGAAGGGAGGAAGAGGGCATTGCGATGGCGTTTAAATGTTTATTGGATTCAGAGCGATGCATGGTGTTTGGAGTTTCTTGAGCGATGGTTGTTGGGGAGAGAGATGGTGCTGCAATTACCTTAATCATAGCGTAATTCGATTTCCTCATCCTCTGTCTGTTTAGTTTTGTGCTCGACTGCTCCATGTCATACTCTTTGCTCCAAGTGAGATCATCCAGCTCCGGTCATGTTATAATCTACTTCGAGATTGATATAGCAGCGATAATTATTGGAAACGTCCTTGTTTCCTTGCATCTTTTTGGCTCGACACTTCCATCCATCATTCTTGCTTCAAGTGGGACTTTTCTGATTACTGTCATTGGAAGGGGTTTCTTCTTTTGAGTCATAATATTGACAATTTTTAGTGCTAATTACAGCCATGAGTTGAGTGAGAATTTAACTTGTCGAGTAGGAAGCTTTTCATTACGCCAGGTACGGTTGAGCTGTGGAAAATGGTTTACCTGATAGGTGTTTTTGAGGATCCAATGACATATGACTGCGAGGCGCTAGGTATCCGGGGGGCGGGGGGTTTGGCGGCCGGGATCTTCCCGAGATTTTAGAATCTCGTTTGATGTAAAAAAGGAATTTAGCTTTCACTCTTTGCTTTTGCACCTGTGCATGCGGCCCCTTGTAATATAGGCAATTTCCAATGTTAAGTAGTGCTATGAATGGATTAACCTTGAATAGAGATGAAAGGCAGGAGCAATATCACGTGATTGAAACGATCAGGTGACGATCGGTGCCTGATGCAGTGAGATTCCAGACCCTCTTCCGAGCACTGTGGCACGGTAGACCATTTAAATCACGACTTCATGACTACCGCGCGTCTCCTCTCTTGAAACAATGGCCGATCTCGCAGCGGGTCACTGCTCGGGTTCTGGGTGAATGCACAACCAGGTCGAAGTTCTGGAGGTAGGTGGCCCTTCTCTTCAATCGTGCTTGGAAGCTGAACCCCTTCAGGTTCCTCGCATTCCGGGTCCCCTTATTAAAGACTTACGAGTTCACGAACCCGCTGTTGCTTCTGATGACGCAGTACGGCATCTATAAAATTGAGCTCGTGAAGAGAGTCACTGCCAATCTTTTCTGCACCTTTAGGTCTGCTTCCTGGGCTCTACCTCCAAAACAATCACCTCAACGTCCACATCATCATCTTCTCCTCGCCCAGCAGGGTCTCAACTTCTCAAAATGGCCCAACTCATCTCCCTTCCCTCCGAAATACTCAGGGAAATATGCCTCAACCTCATCCTCGTCACTCTATTTGACGTCCTCTTCGAATATTCAATCGCACTAGCAGATCTCGACACTGCTTGGCATACCTACTGGTCGGTACTTTCCGCCTACTCAAACTCAAAAGTCCTTTCGTCCTCCTTCGTTGCCAACATCTCCACCCTGCACAACTGCGCAAGAGACAGAATAGATGACATCTACTGGGACATATCCATCCATTGCTGCCCCCTCAAATTTCTCTTACCCTTAAATCTGACGTGTAAGCGGCTTCACGAAGTTGCCGAACCGTTGCTCTGGAGATTGGTCCAAACAGACCGAAATCATGCAGGGTTAGGAGTTGATCTCGTTCGTATTCTACATACCGTTTCCATGCGGCCAGAACTTGGAAGACAAGTGAAAGCACTGGCGATCAGCCAATTCGACGCCGAATCTTTAATCACCACTCGATTTGAGCCGGGGGAGGAGCTTTCGATGGGAAGAATCTTACAATGGGAAGACACGTACCAAGTCGCCGCCCTCCTCGACCTCCTTCCCAACCTCCGAAACTTGAAACTCTCTCTCCAATCGATACCAGAGCATTTCTCCGTCTTCCAGCCGTCTGCTTTCTATGATTCAGGCTTTCCGCTCGGTCTCCAAAATCTCACCGAATTTTCATTGCATTGGGAAGATCCAGGCTGCGCTACGGTTGATGCTAAGATCCTGCTCCCGCTCTTCCTCCTCCCAAGTCTCAGAACCTTGTACCTTGGCAATCCAATTACTTTTGCGTACGAGGACGAGGAGTATGGGGGGGATGAGGCATCCACCGATTTCACACGGTATTATGGGATGAGCAAGATCACTGATCTGGTCATCGATTTCGGTACCGTGAATGAAGGGGCCATCAATGAGTTCCTGAAACTTCCTGCGGCGCTCGAGAGGTTCAGCGACAGTTATGAACGGTTCGATCATAGGTTCGAAGATCCCGATATAGGAATGGGGCAATATTTCTCGGCCTTGATTCCACAGAAGAAGAGCTTAAGGACGTTGCAAATCAGACAGTATAGGAATCCGCGAGCCAAACAGCACAAAAGTGCTCCCGATCCCGCTATCCTGGGGTATTTCGCCAGGCTTACAGAATTTGCGTGTCCTGTCCGCCTCCTTCTTTTTCCGAACGGACATCTGGGGGATGAGAATTATAAACTTGGAGATGTTCTCCCACCTAACATCCATGAGCTAACGCTTTTCGCATGGGGTGATTTGACGTTCGAAGAGTTAACAGATGAATTGAAGAATTTCTTTTCTTTTGGGAAGAAGAGGTACGAGAACTTGAAGAAGATGACGGTTGAGTTTTGGTTGGATGAGCAGGATTTTGAATTTCATGATAGGAACGGGGCCGATGGCGAGGTAACGGAGGAATGGAAAAAGGAGGCGCTTGGTATTATCAATGTGACAGTGGAAAGTTTGAAGGTTCACGGAGCGGATAAAGGTGTTATCTTGGAGGTCAAGCTTGAGTTGGGTAAATCGTGGTATCATTGAGGCAAAAGTCGAGGGCAATGACTAGGCGAGGCTGGGAAGTGGCATACCTGAAACAAGCAACATTCCTCTCCCGATGCAAGATCCCGAGCTCTCGAACATTCCTGCCATCATCAACATCATGAATTGTCGTCAATACCGTCAATATCGTCAATATCATCAACATCGATCCTAACTCGCCAATGCAATTGTACTCTCAGCATGGGTTGCTTCCACTCAATTCTCCGGCCACGGCCACCTCCAAACCAATCAAATCCAACCGAGGGTGAACAACTCCCGAAACCATCCGACTCCAAGTCACGATCATACAAATCCATTTCCTCGCCGGGATCTTCAACCGATCTCGAATCCCCACTTGAAGCAATTGCACCACCAACGCCCTCCGAACACCCTTTTCCTTCGAAGGTTGAATCTATCAAAATCGAGAAAGAGTCCCTCGACCTCCCAATCGAAGAAGTGAACCACGAAATTGCAGCTCTAATCACCGCAATTGAAGACTGCGAGTCCCTCGGCACAGGTAACAGGCAAAGAAACGTCGAAGATATTAACGACATCTTGGACATCATCTCAGAGAACAGGCTCGTGTACACAAAACTCGAAATCTTGGGCTCCCAGATCAATACTCTATACCGCGAGAACGAATCTCATTGCGAGGGATATCTCCACTCCGCATTTGACAGGATTCCGGCGTTATGGATGGAGTTTATAGAGTTTGGTGAGGAGCAACAGAGGAAGGAGGCGAGGATGCAGAGTGCCAGTTCGCCGATAATGCAGATTTTTGGCCATCTGTCGCGATTAAGGAGTGCTTGTATTACTCAGCGCGATTTGGATCGGGAGATTGAGAGGAAAGTGGGCGGGCAATTTGAGGATATTCTGGGGGTTTTGAAGGATTTGGGGACATCGGAGGCAGTGCTTAAGTGGCGGGTTTTGGCGACGGTGGCTGGGCAGCGGAGGAGAGAAATGGAGGGGCCGCTGGATGAGCTTTTGGAGGTGAGGATGAGAGTTAGTGGGTTGCTTTTTGAGGTTGTGAACGCTTTGAGTGAGGAGTGAGGAAGCGGGATCCGGTTATTGCTGCTACCGGTGGCGCGATGGAGATTGAGGTTGAGGATTGGGTGTTCCGCATATTGTGGAAGAAATCTCCCGAAGTTTGAAAAAGACCTCGCCGTACGACTGTATTCTGGAAACGCAATTTCGACCTTTCATACGCAACAAAGCTCACCGTCCCTGAAATCCTCTTACTCATCAATAGTGAGGCGGGTTAGCTTCAGGCAAATAGATACGGGGTCGCAGCGTGGGGAGCTTTTCATCTTTCCATTAGAGAAAAGTAGGGCACTCTTCAATGAATTTTGGACATGGCAGTCGAAGGTCGGCATGGAAAAGGGGGCATTTGATATCTTGTTGCGTCGGTAGAAAACGAGGCTACACAATGGCTTGTACCATCTCAATCCTAAAAAATATACGATCTACGACATGATATTGTCACTGCGCAAGTCGAATGGTTAAAAATCCATGCATCAGCAGGAACATCTTCGCGCCGCGTGGTCCCTTCAAGAGTTATGGTGCGGTCAGAATAAAGTTGGTGCCGGAACTAGAATTGTGGATCTCCCGTTGCGGAGCTCCACGCACGTTCCTGGACGATCTCAAGTCTTAAGCAATCAGTACCTGGATGGTCGGGAGCGCCCCTTCACTCAATATTTGCCTTGTTTTCGTTCTTGTCAGATGCAACCTTCTGCAAATACGTCAAATCATACATGATACGGTCAACTGTGTAGGATATGGAACTGGCAACATTGGTTCGGTCTAGTTCTGGATGCAGCTAGCCAGTCCGCATCGACATACCTATTCCATCATCCTCTCACTCGGCATGCTGTCATGAGAATGCCAAACCCTAATCGCTTCTAGTCGTCTGCTTCCTTTGGATCACCGGTGATGGAGTCGGACCCGGCACCAAACTGCGAGTGCTCTTTCCTCCTGGAAAATTCCGGCCAGGCGTTGTGACATGGCTCTCTTTCGCACCTCCCCTTCAGGAGATCGCAGCTTCCTGCCTGATCACTGCGAACATTTCAAGGCTTACCGTGATGTTGGAGTTTGTTTTCGACAATTATATCTTCACCATGGACCCAACCAAGCACAGTTTCCGGAGTATCACTCTTTCAATATCCTTTCAAGCATGATTTATCCAAATCTTGGGACCGCATTCACCGATCGCGCTACTGCTGATGCCCGCTTCCCATTCGACTCTTCGGTACCTCTCTTGTCAATCGCCTGCGTCCAATAGCTCCCGGCACAGTACGACCCATTCTTTAAACAGCTAGTCAGGTCCAGGCCAGGTCCAGTCGGCTACCTGTTAGTGAATGCTTTTCCCTCATGCTTTGCATTTTCCCATTTTCTTTCTCTTCATATCATTCAACACGAGTTGTCAACGTTTTCCGCCAGGAGTCAGTCCCCCCCACGACTGGAATGAGGAGGCAACGATAAGTAATTCAGAAAGAGGTCTCTCCACGCCATTGAAAACCAAGAGAATTCAATTCTTGAACAGTCAATATACGCGTGACGCCCTGTTGGGTTTCGATTCGGACTGCATTCGACACACGGCTCAAGGATTTCCTCCTAGACTGCAAACTATAGTCGTCCTAGCTATCTTTTCGACTACCGAACACCATCCTGTCGTATTGCAACTGCAAACTTTCTTCCAAATTCCTCGGCACCTTGACGATATCTTGACAACACAACAACTAGATGCTCTCCACACCTCAATCGACGCAATCATGACGGGACCAGGACGGCCTCGGAAAGTCAAGGCCACCGCAGAAGCGGCCGTTCTCACTCCAGATCCAGAAGTAGAGATCAGGGAGCTCACGCTCGAAGATCAACACCAAAAACGGACTGAGATCATGAATCAAATGAAGGATGATCTATGGTACGAACGACAATCGGATTCGGAAATGGCCATGCAAATCCTCAAGGCAAATGGATTTGATTGCCCCCCGCATTCACTCCAAATAGTGCAACAATTTACCAAAGCCGTCGAAATAGATCACGAAATTGATGTTGCGGTAGATGAGAGAGGAGCATACCAAAAATCGCTCCGGGGAAGAGGATGGTGGATTTACGAGGAATTCGGTATTGATTACCTCACGCAGCCAACGTGCGAGTGGGCCAGATTCCAAAAATGGTGCGCGCACGAATTCATGCTCCTCGGTAGAAGTTGCTACAAACAAGAAATGTCTGGACAGGAGTACATTGAAAAGGCCAAAAATTTGTACAGGACCATGAACGATTTCCAAGCTACATATTGGGACAAACTCCGCCAAGACAGAGTTGAACTTGAGTACCAAAAGTGGCTTTTTGCAGTCAGGAAGTCCGTCCAGGAGCAAGAACTCCCTGTGGATAAGATCTGGGACATTGAAGCGGGAGAAGTGGTACTTAGCGCTCTCGAAGCCACTTCCGCCAAGAGTATCCAACGCTTCATGGAGGATGAATGCCACCTCTCTGGGGAGCATGCGAGTCGTACCCAGCAATGGATAGCTCGCAAAGTTGGAAGTAGCAAGCTTATATTTGGCTTGTCACCTGAGCACAGAGGGTTGGTGCCTTCGCTACAAACTCCATCTCTGTCCGAGGGTAGTAATATAGAGAACGGTGCCCATGGAGCTATCAACGATGACGGAGCGGAAGTCAGTGAGGAAGAACTCTCACTAGCCAATATCCCCCCAGCTAGGGGGATTATTCAGGGAGGCCTCTGGCTGTCGAAACTTGGTGCAAAGAAGAGATTCAATGCTAAACAGCTGCCTCCTCTCCCTAAGAAGGAACCTTGGATCTGGACGTGGGACCAAATGTCAGATGCCCAGAAGGCTAGAATGAGAGAGATCCATTATGGGAAAAACGATGAGTATCATCGACCATCTAGGAATTCTGGACCCGCCCCCAACAATACTCATACTCCAGGAAACGCCCCAAAAAATCCAATAGACCTGGATCAAGAGGATCAGAACAATGATCTTGCTGGCCAGCAAGATCGGGATGGTGCTGCAGCTACAACCAAGACTCGCTCAGAGACATCAGAAGAACTAGAGCTATCGAACCAAACTGAAACCACGAGTATACAGCAAGGACAACACGAAGCTGCAGCTGCTCAATCAACAAAAGGTAGCCAACCAATGGAAAAGACAGACAGCACGGGGTCGAATCATCCGCTTATGATTGGACCTAATGGAAATGGTGATGATGATGGTTCAAAGCCTCCAAGTCAAGGCGGCGGCAATCCATCCAAAGGACATTACAAACAGAAGTCTGTGGTGATTGACAATGATGGCGATGATAGTGCGGCGCTCGATGATGTGGAGGATAACTGGCTTGATCCGGAGGTCGAGGCGCGAGTAATGGGAGCCCCATGCGCTGCGGCTTCTCAGAAAACGCATGACAAGAGAGGCTCAGGCAGACCTGAGAGTGACCAAAACCCGGAAAATGAGTGTTGTTCATTTCAGAACTCCGAAGCAGCTATTGCTCAACCTCATACTGCTGCCGCTCAACCCACAACTGAGCCCACAGCCCAATCCCCAAGAGTAAGAGAAGCTGTCCTCTTCAGAACTCCGATCGTGCCAGCACCAGAAGAATCACCTCGGCTTTCAGGACTTCCTCTGAGAGGCACCTTTAGTGATGCTCCAAATTCTGATATACTCATTGAGCAGCGCACGAATGACCCCCTATCCGCTGGTCCTTATAATGCGGACGCTGGATTGAATGTGTCATCAACAATGGATTCCAGATTGGGAACTGTTGTCAGAACACGGAAACCACCGAGTGCCGAAAGACCTCGTATTGGACCCCGTCCTGATAATATGAACCAAAGACTGAATGAGGCAATTCGAAGGGCATCACAGACGCCTCCGTCTTCTGGCAACGGATTCGTGCCTATTAACAGACCAGTCCCTCATGCACAGCCATCCTCCAATACACACAGGCCCAATGTTCCAGCTGCGCAAGTGCAACCATCCGAAACTCCTGTCTCTCAATCTACAGGTCCTGTTAGTGTACCCGCGAGACCCAGGGCTAATGAACAAGCCACCGGGATACTTGTCAGGAACACTGATGGGACACTCACCCCCGCTGCTTCACCTTCGAAGCGACGAAGATCTCATGCGAATCAAATGGATGAGGGTTTTCGACAACGCCGCTTTTCAAATGAAAACCATCCCAATCAACAAATGTCTTCGTCTGAGAATTTCGGAGTTCCTACGCGACAGGCTCGGTCAGCCTCCACCAGTTCGACACAGAGATCTAATGTACCGATGATGGGTGTACCAATGACGCCGCAGAAAAGCCATCCTGGATTCAAAAATATGCCTCGACACCCCCAGCAAGAAGGCCTAATGAATAGAATTATAGCTCCTCCAAAGCAGCATGACGGCTTTTCTCAAAGACTACTTACTCAACGTCTTGGTAATCAAGCTAGAGGCCCTAGCTATCAGAACCCAAACATGATGCCCCAAGTCAGCTCCATGAATTACAATGGTCCATCTGGAAATGCTGGTGCTGGAGCAACTCAAATTCAGGCTCCCCAATTTGGATCAAATGGATACTTGAGCATGACAACCAACCAGCAAGATTTACATTCTGCTCACACATCTACAATGAATGGATATGGCGTGGAAAAATGCTCACTATCTAATGAATACCCCGGGCATCAAGGTTGCCAGTCTTTCCAGCAGCCAAATACCTTGTATGCATCAGGATGGCCGAATATGCCGAACAATATGGATCCATTTGCGTCGCCGCTTATGCAGAATTCCACGAATGGATATGGGATAGCTCAAGCATCCCCCAATATGTCGAACTCTGCGCATGGGGTATTTGGTCAGCCATCTCATGGTCAGCATAATTTTATGCCAAGTGGATATGGAATGGCTCAATCATCTCCAGATATGCATAACTCCATGCATGGAAATAGAATGGCTCAGCCACCTTCTGGTCTTCGCCGCCATCGTCCTTCTATGGAAAACTCGCAACAAGGGCGATCAACAGGAATGAGATACGGTCAAGACGTACCCATGAACCAGAGGGGATCCCAATCTGAGATTCACCATAAAGGTCACAACCAGCTCAGATACGTAGGCCCGATGAGAACCTCGAATAATCCTCATGACAATATGCGGTTGAATGGCTCAGTAGAAGCTTCTCAAATAGCTTGGCCTGTTGGTGGTCAGACTCCTAATGGACGGCTGCCACCACCTGGATCCCGGACGCAATCTGGAGGTGCTTCATTAAACAACCAACAAAACGCTAGGACACTTGTTGGACAATCTCCACCTACGGACACCAGTCAGAAACCACAAGGGCCTCAATCGATTACCTCGACTAACGGGGAGCCCAATGAAATGAAAAGACGGCCGGGACGACCTCGTAGATCTTCGCCCCAGCATCCTCAACCTCAAAATCTGGCGCTAGCTCCAGCTCCTTCAACTCAAACTGCGTCCCCTAGAACTTGGACGGCGGATCAATCTGTTTACAACAATCGACCTGTGAACACCGCATACGGGAAACTTTACTTCGGACAATCCCCACTCGTCCTGCGGCACGTCCCTCCTCCACCATCAGGTCCACCTTCTGGAACAGGTTCTCTGCAAAATATCGAACTGATTGAGCAAAATTACACATTTCCAACTGTGCAGGTCCAGACCAGCTCAATTCTGGAGCATCAAATGGGCGTAGCTCATGATCTAGGCCTTTCACTACAACCTCCTCCAGCTGCACCAACAAAACAGCAGCCAGATATGAATAATCTAGCAGCAGTACTCGCCCTGCAACAACATTCTCCGCAACCAGAGCCGTTTCTTCAGCAAGAACCAGCTGCCAGGAATCCCTTTATTGATCCTAGCAGCCTTGCCCTTTCTTTGGCTCCGGCAACTCAAGACGATGTGCTGCCTCAATATGTCCCGACAGCACCAAGCCAGCAGGTGAAGCAACCAGCCGAGGATAATGAACACGTATCGTATGGAGACGGCATGGGGTCTGACAATTGGGACTTCTTAATCACCCCTCCTCCCCGAGGTGAAGACGGTGGCAACATGTATTTTGACCTTGCCGATGATCCGTTCGGTGGCGCCAACTTCGACGAGATTAAGGAACTTGTTTGACGCTGGTGAAGTTGGAAGTGGTGGATTGGACCCAGATCCATGGGGCGATGAATGGCAACCAGTTTGAGAATGAAAGATGCGGGACGAAAGCGAAACTTGAAAGCATGAAAGAGAATACCTTCCTTTGAATTGTATGTTGAATATAGCGAATAGTTTATAACAGAATGAATGGAAGCGAAAAAAGAGATTATTAGATTGGATAGCAGCATTTGGATTGACTTGGATTTTGGAGTTAGATTCTTAAAAGTTGGGCATTACGGGGTTCATCATCATTTTTCTTGGCATTTATTGGATTTGTACAACCCCATGTCGCGTAATTAGCTCAGATAATATATTCCCCCTAATTCTGCACTCGAATTGGCTATTTTCGCTCCAATTTCTTCCAGTCTCTGGTGGGCTCTAACCTCTCCAGCATATTCCATGTCCGAGGCCTTCGTTGATGCCCATATCCAATCCTCCCCTATGCTACTCAATGCCTAGACAGTTCTCCAGACTTTCGTTAGATCCATCACTGGACGCCGCCGAGCAAGCTGACTCGGCCGAAGTTTGTTAAAACTCTCCTGAAAGTTGCGCTGTCCTTTGTCTAGCATTCCTTTATCCCGATTTTCTCGAGGAGTAGTGCGCGGGGTAGATCAGTATCAGAGGGAGTTCCCCGGTTATCCCCAGCCAAAGAATCTAGCAAAATCTGCACCCATAGGACTTCATCACAGTCCCGTGAACAACAAAGAAGCTGGTATAAGCAAGAACACGAATCCAGAACAGCTAGCGAGGGTAGAAGCGCCACCGGTGCTTAAAGCCGAAGGAGCACTAAGCGAACCACTTGTCGAGGTACCGTTTCGCGGCGCTCCCGTCGAGCTGGACACACTGCCACTGGTCGTACTCTCGATCGTGGGCGCGGGAGTAGATGTAACCGTTTTTGCAGCTGTAGGTGGAGTGACCAAATAACTCGACGGAATAGGCTTCGTGATAATCGATATCGGAATCTCAGAATAGGTCGCAGTGATCACCGACATGCTGCTCCCCGCTCCTCCGTTTCCATCTCCACCCTCAGCAACAAACCCTTCACAAATAAACGCCACAGACTCAACCCCGTTGAAACTCTCACATACATCATCGTTATTATACGGTACCCTCTGAATTTCTTTCTCGCATCGGGCGTCGGAGTATGTTGCCCAGGAGGCGTAAGAGCCGTTGTTGCATGTTGGGCGCTGGGTTATGAGATAGCTGTTTAAATCTGAGGGCGTGGATGGTGATAGGGGGACGCAGAAATCGCCGCCGAGGATCCAGGGGTTGGCGGAGGCGGTTTGTTGGCAAAGGGTGTCGGTAAAGAGGGTTAGAGAGCCGGTGGGGTTGAGATAGGGGTTTGGGTAGAGGGCTAGTGCGGTGGTGAGGAAGAAAAGGAACAGGAGTGGAGACACTGAGGCGCGCATTTTGGGCGTGGGTGGTGGGGGTTGTTTTTTTGAAAAAGAAATGGGAGAAAGGATGGAATGAGAGGAAATATGGCGAGGATGTTGATTTTAAGATTTGAGATCGCCACCTGGCCTAAATTTAAGCGGCGCAGGGAAGATACAAGTAGATGTTTGGCAACCTTGGCAGTGGCGCGGCAAGAACACGGGGTTAAGCGAGAATAAGCGAGCAGCCCCTGAATGGAAAATTATCGGCCACAATAATACGCTGCCGCGCCCTAGCCCCTAATTCGGCTAGCGCCCTAGCCCTCACCGCCCACGTGCAGCGTGCGCCCGGCGACGACGAGCCTTTGATCAATTAGTACGGCGACAACGAGGGGTTTTATCGCAAAAAAAGTTGATATAATCGTAGTCTAAGATAGTAATAATAGTTCCCCGTTTTTGGTTCAATTAAATACCTCATTACGGGCGAGTTATTCCAAGTTATTATGAAAATTTCTGCTACCCTATCACAATATACACTGCCGCTCGTGGCAGTGTATATTTTTGCCTCGTGAAGACCGAGCTTTCAATATTCACAAGGAAAATAATACACTGCCGCGAGTGGCAGTATATGTTAAAAATTTTGGGGGGGGGTTCCTTGTCCCGAATAAGGAAATTGGGTAGGGGGCAGTACGAAGCTCGCTACCACCGAGCCTTGCCTAGGGGCATCCAGATAACCTGTTAAATAATATATAAGTATAGTGGAATGAGTGAGAATGATTTGAAATACTCGTTGTGAACGAAAGACTATATGAAATTATGTTACTAATTGGTCTCTAAGTTATGTCTAGCTCGTCACCGATAAGCTATATTAATATCCCTTTTCATTACTTGATATCGATTCTGCCCCTCGGAATGAGTATGATAAAAGTCATTAAAATCCATCTTATCCTTTGCCCTCTTTATATCCTTCTTATTAAGGACAGTCCGGTCCAGTCGTATAGCCTTTAAAAGTACTGTAACTAACTTTTATTCCCCATATCTCTCTTTCAATTTATTCCAGTCTCGATTACACGATACGAACGAGAAGAATATAAACTAAAAAGATTTATTAGTAACAAGGAATTCCTTAAATATTAAGATCTCTTACCCTCCAATTGCCCCAAAGCACTTTAACAACTGCCCAGAAGATAGGGAAGTGCTCCTTATACAAGGCTTGCCAGTATTGTAAAGGAATAAAATACCCGTTCACAATGAGGTTTTCGCCAAACTCCCAATCGCGAACCAAGTCTTCAAGCTCTAACATCTTTCTATAAGTTATGGAAGGGGGAGCATATACCAGGTATCGAGGAACTAACTTTAACTTCTCGTTATTACCAAGAAAGTCAAAGGTAATATGGGAAGCACTGGATTTCAAAGCCTTGGATTGCTTCGGTGCCACCGAGGGTTCTCTAGAATCAAGCTTAAACTTCCCTAAAGAAGTCAAGATCCTGTCTGTAACTAGCAGTTCGTTACTATCAAGGGATATAGTTGGAGTACCCGGCGGTTCTGAAGATTCCTCGGTGGCACCGAGGAATTTGGGAGGGGTACCCCGTAATATTTGAGATTCCTCGGTCCCAACGAGGATTTTGGCAAAAGGCTCGGCCCCACCGAGGATTTTAGGAGGGGTACCCCGCAATTTTTGAAAATCCTCGGTGGTACCGAGTATTTTTGCTGGCTGGGCTGAAGAAGCCCCGGTGAGGACTGGCCTTTTCTTTACTTAATATCAAGTATTTACTTAAGGGGATAGGGTATAATACTGCGTTTCCCGTCAGGGAATAGGCTCATAAACTTGAGCCCAGTTCAATAATCGTAACTTCTCAGTTTCTATGCGAGTATCGGTATCAATAATATTTTCGGGTGGGATATAAGCCTCCTCTAGTATATGTCCATGATTGATTTCTCGTTGTAAACGAGCAGTTACAGAGAGCTTCTTTTCTTTCTTCATTGGGGAAGATATAATTTAATATAAAGAGAGAAGTAATAATATTTAAAATCAGCTTTGTGTATATAAGTAACTTCGCTAAGGGAACCTATTAGCTATAGAAAAGTCTCGTTTATACCGAGAATTTTTCGTATTTTCCTCGTCTATAACGATCTCCTATATTAAAGTAATTTCAAAAATAGCAGTTATAAAGAGTTTTATCGATCCGGCCGAGGATTTAAATGAAGAGTTTAATCCTTATATCGTGTAAGATAATCTTGATAATATACAAGAATAACTCCAATAAGACTAATATACGGCTCGCTTCGAGAAAGACAAGCATTTTGAAGAACGAATAGAGAGGATTATTGAGACTTCTAAGTCCGCTCTTATACCAAGAACTTTGAAGGTTTATAACTCGTTTGTACCGATTTTTTTTTTTAAAAAAAGCTTATTATTAATAATCTTTTTAGGCTTTACAAGTAATTTATAGCTTTTATTACTACCCAATACCCACAGAAAGGTCTAGACAATCTCAATATAGTCTTATCTGAGTGTCTATAATATATTTGTGAGTGGATTGAGAATATGTATTAATTAAAAGGCTCGTTATAACCGAAGAAATTCCTTGACTCGTCAGGAATAAGAGAGTGTACTACTATATACTCATATACCTTGAAAATGAGAGTAGTAGTAAGCTTTTGGTTTACTTCTATATACCCTCACTATTGTAGTAGTTCAGAATGGGTTCAAGTGTATGGGATAATATTGTAGCAAGGAAATCCCTCGTTATCACTGACTGTTTCAAAGTATATAAAAGCTTTAAATAAGTTTAAGGTAAATTCTCGATTCCAATAATATCTTACTTGATTTAAATCGTTATTAACGAGAGAAATAGGCTATAGGAGGTGAAGTGGTAATAAGTGCCCGTACTTTAATTTCCAATGACCTTTATAAGATGTGGGAGTTTAATTAACAGATCCCTGAACGAGGAATTGGAAAAAAGCTCGTTTATAACAAGTATACTTATTCTTGGGGTGGCTCCAATTGCCGGAAGATGTGTTAAGTTATTTATATACTTGCTTTCCAGTGCTTATTACGGGTGGATGAGGTTCTCTCTCTTCAAGCTCACTATATTACTATCTTAGACGAGAAAGAAGGGAAGATTGAAGTAAATTTTATATTTCGGAAGACAAATTAGTATGGGGGTAAGAAACTAGTCCTTAACGAGCTTTTTGGAAGACTTGTTATTAACGAGTAAATAGGAATCAAATCATTTGTCTTGTACTTAAATATTAACGAGTCTCATCTTTGTTCAGTTTATATTCTTTTAGAATGGATAAAAGTATCTCGTATAATATTAGATTATTTATTCTATCGGATTAATATTCTAGATCGAGTTACTTAAAGAAATATCTTACTTATAAGATCTCTTTTAATTTCCTTATTATAAATATTCTTTTTGGATTCTCTCGTTTTTAATAATTAATTCAGGAGGCCACTACTTTCACGGAGTATTTTAGATATAATCTCCTTGATATTGGTCTAGATTTCCGGTTATATGGAACTTACTCTTTTCGGCGAGGAGACTACCAGTGGCTATATTCCGAAAAGAGATAGGGCTTGAGAAGAATTTGTGATTGGGGTGATTGGAATACTGATTTTAATTCAAGTTCGATTATTAAATATTTAGTTAACTGGAATAACAATCCTATAACTTTAAGGGAAAACTTTATAAATCCTAATAAGTTTGGAAATATAAAGTATTATACTTATAGGAGGGAATGTGCTTGTATTAATAGATAAAAAATTTAAAAAGGTTTACCAAGAATGAGACTTCTTTTTAATATTATAAAAGTAAATATTACGATAAAATAAAAAAAAAGATTGGAGTTAATGAGTTTTCAATTAACTTTAAAGTATTATTAAAGTAATACTTCGTTCAAGACAACCTTAACGCCTCCCAATGTAGATATAAATGCTAAATTGAAGAAAAGTAATGTAAAAGTCCTCGTCCCCACCGAGCATTTCCACTTAAATTTGGACTCCATTATTCAATGCATTTTGGGTAGTAGCAATCCGACGTCTACTATTAACCAAGTCCTAAAGCTCGTTAATAACGAGGATTTTCTAATATAAAGGAGACTTACTATAACTGTCAAATTTCCACCTTACAAGAAGTTCAAGGTCTCCTATAAGACAGTTCTGTGAGGAGTATTGAGTATAGCAGGTATCTGAAAAGCTCGTTAACAACAAGCTTTTAACAAATAAATAAATATAATATAACTTACGAGATTATTGCCGATAACTTGACCATTTTGATTATAGATCAGAAGAGAATTGACTCGATATTTAACGAGAAGTTCGATAGTCACGAGCTTCCACTCACAACCACAAGGGAGCAGATTTTCGTTATCCATTCCGAGAGGTTTTTCTAAAAGCTCATTACTAACGAGCTTATTTGATGAGGGAAGAGAAATGAACTTACCAGTACCCACGGGCATCGGCGCATTGGAATGTCTGCCTAAATCCTCGTTGGCAACGACCTTCTTTTAATGGGGAGTTTTTGACATACAAGAATAGCACTTTGCTTGAGTGCCTTGACGAACATCACTATTAGTCTTGTGGGGCCAGCAGAAATGTCTAAAATCCTCGTTAGCAACGAGCTTTTACTTGAAAGAAAATATCGTACATACCGCAGTTGCTCCTCAGGGCATGCCACATTTCTATCAGGGCAGGCTTGAGGGGTTCCCCAGAGAGCTTGGTAGGCTGCACGTCTTTGACTAAAAGATTATTAGTAACGAGCTTTTTGATTCCTCGTTCTCAACGAGAAACGTACGCAGGAGGCTGAAGCTGAAGCATCGCTACATCCCAGCCTGTCATCTGGGCGCCATTTGCAAAGGTGAACTGGAAAGGCATGGTGAGATTAATTACTAGAATGCTCGTCAGCACCGAGGATTCTTCAAGATTCTCGTTTGGGACGAAGATTTGCATACAATACTATATTTTGTTATTGTTTTTGGTGGGTTGAAAGGGGGTAGAGGGAGGTAGATATGCCCCCTCAGTCACGTGTGGATCAGCCACTTCGCCTAATCGGGAAAGGTGGCGCAGCGCACGGGCCCCGGCAGAATACGCTGCCGCCTCACGGCAGCGTATTATTTTGGAATGAATGACGCTGAGAAGGCAGCTAAGCGCATCGCAAACCTTTGCGCTTTCGACGGGAGTCAAGCAGTGGTCCAGTCAAAAATCCGGCACCAGATACGCAAGAAATATGGTTCCTGAGCACCATATCGGAACTCTAGATATCTCCAGTAATCCTCTTTCGAGTCCCAGAATCCATCTAGATTTGTCGCTTCTCCCTTTCGAAAAATATCTCTCCCATTTGTTTCGTCTGCGTGAACCATTGATTGGTTTCAGAGTGAGCCACGAGCGTTTGTGGCGCCCTCAGAATTCAAAAACTGCCTTGCGATGTCTCGCGCGCGCTGAGAAAAAGAGAAGCTGGGGCTGAGATGCATATTGTGGCCAGTGCCAAACCCCGAATGAGGGAAACGTTAATTTCCACCAGCAGTTTGCTTGATTCCTTCGTATAAGGAGGTGATGTACCTTTTCTGTGGCTCTCTTTTCTTGGCATTCTTGCTTTCAAAAATTCCTGTATGGTACAATAGTAACTTCTTTCAAGATGCAATTAAAATCCACGATTTCTATCGCTCTCTTCGCGACCCTCGTCTACTCACAAGCAAAGGACCTCAACCCAGGAGGAGTAGGCTGCGTGGACCCTTCAGGGTATACATCTTGCTATGCAACTAGCGCGTCGAAGTTTACAGGCTGCGGTGAAGCATGTATGAACCAGTACTCACAAGGGAGTACTGATTTCGAAGACTGCATAAACGGATGCTCTGCAACGAACTGGGCGACAAACATCGGATGCTGGTTGCAAACTTGCTGGAACCAGGTCTACTCATGTCGGTACCAAGGGACTGCGTTGCAATATATCGCCGGCACGGATATACTACAGACGACCATGAAAAAACCGATACCGTATTATCCCACTCCCGAGGGTGTCCCGGGTGCATGTTGTGCGTTCTCTCCTATGTATTCAAGACTTAACAACTAACGAAAAAAGCATGCAATCTAGGACAAGTATACGGCAATATCACCGATCTATCCATCGCCGACATACCCGTCTGCGCGGACGTCGGTCCTGGGGGGACGGCCGTCGGTGCTTCGGAGACATTCGACTGCAATTGCTGTAGAACCGGGCAGCTCCTCAGCAACGTCTTCAACATCTGTCCGAACTCTAACCTCTCGAGCATAGGCTTCGACAAATTCTTCGCAACAGAAGAGAAGGACATCACCAACGCGCAACAGTCGTTCTCGGAGATCGCGAAGACCCAACTCGGGAATTGCACGATCCTCGACACGGCCCCGGATACCTGCGCATCAAAGTACAAGCTCCCTATCGAAGGCACGAAGTGGTGGAATCCGCTTGCTCTCCCGTCTGGTGTGCCAGGGACACAGGCCCTGAGCGATATCCCTGGCAGTGTGACGGTCCCGCCGTGGGGAGCGAGTACCAGCACGATGGTACTTTTCCCAGCGTATACCACGGTTATTACGCCCGCGCCGTATAATGCGAAAAATGCTGCTGCGACGACGGCGCTGGCGGGAACTGGGACTGCGACAGGGAGCACGGGTGCTGCTGCTACGACGAAGGCCAATGCTGGAAACGCTGTGATGACTGGGAGATGGGGAATGGGGTTGGTTGTATTTGCTGTGGGAGGGGTGTTGAGCTTTTAATCCATCCAGCGATCGACTGCATCGTAGGAGAGCTCGTATCCTGCTTGTCGTAGGTGGGCGAGCCATTTGGTCCTTTGCCATCCGCAAGCTATCAGTGCCTAATAGAATATGATAAGGAAGTAAAGGTATGCACTCGTGAAATGTATAATCCTCGTTCTCCAAGCTGAATTTTCTATACTCCTCGTTCTTTTCGTAGGGTGTCTTCCACTCCTTATGTCTCCTCGGTCCCTTGAATGGTTTTGTATCTGGACGTAGTCCTCCATCGTGTTTAATAGAGCCAATGCGCCCAGAGGTTTTCTCTTGTTCTTTTGGCTCTGGAGGTGGTGGATAGCGACCTGCTTCTCAGACGGAAGCAAAAGTAGTTGAGGGACAGCGTTCTCTTTGCTGTCTTCGATCTCACGGCTTTCTGCTTTTCTTCTCTTCTCAATAGGAGGAGCTGGTACCTTTTTCGGAGCCCTAGTTTTCGCGCTGCTTTTAGGTTTTGTGGCCTTCGAGCCGGCACGCTAAAGCTTCGCACTGTTTCCCTTTCGAAGAGATACTAATTGTAAGTTTCAATAGAGAGTCATAACTTATAAACGAGAGAAAGGAGTAGAACAACGCGCTTAGACTCTTTTATTTACTTTCGCGCCTCCTCCGCAAGCGCGTCTCAGCGGCAGACGTCATAGGGGTCCAAAATGTGTCGATCTTTCACACTCCACAACCCACGTACGAACGCGAGCTCAAACATATCTCGTCGTTTTTTATTGAAGGTTTGAAGTTCGAAGAGTCAATCGTACTTAGTCACTCGACTCTTTAAATACAGTATTCTATTCTCTCAACTCGCCAAGACCTCGGCACGCTCAGGCGCTGGCTAGACGTTCTATGAAGACGGGACAGATATTAAATCGAAATTAACTAGAAACGGTAATTCTAGCCTTGATTAATTGCTGTTAATAACAATGTGGCACTTTTAGGAACGGTATAGGAAAAAGCTTGTGTTTCGACTAGCCCCGCTATTTCTATATTTATGCGCTTTATAGTAACTTCAGCTCGATATTCAATCTCCAAATAAGACTTCGAACGGGCCAGAAGACACGGTCGAAGTTAGAGATTAATAGCGGAACATACGAAGGCCCCGGTCAAAAGTCTAGATAATACAGCGCCTTAGGCCCTATAATGCCCTGTAAAACTTCTTAGGTCCACTGGAAGTCCCTGTAATTACAGGGTTGCAGCCTATAAGGTAGTTGTAATCTCCACAATTTCGCACTAACTACGCCATAGCGTAAACTCTCGCTAAAACAGCCTATAAAGCGCTGCAGCCCTATACTTACAGGGACTTTTAGTGGACCTGAGAAGTTTCACAGGGCATTATAGGGCTTGAGGCGCTGTATTATCCAGGCTTTTGACCGTCTTCGTACCTAGCCGCAGGTAATACGATCGTGAGCGTTATTCAGGAAGTAATATAGCCGAAGTTCTCTTCTTACTCCCGCTTAGATATCTTGTAATCACAGCACACCCGGCGAGCAAGCTCTGACCCTTCTACCGTCTCAGTATATCACAAAAGAAGAGCCTGGTTATAACGACCAGGTTCCTCTACTTCTAGTCTCTCAGTATGTCGCAGGCGAAGGAGAGTTTAATTATAACAACCCCGCTAACGAGCACGAGAGCATCTCCGGAGGGCATCACGATAAGAGCTCACCAGCTGCTTAATAAGAGTTTGATCTAGGAAGCCGACCGTCAAAGTAAATATATGTCAAGGTCGCACACAACTGTGAAAGCGAGCAAAGCAATAGTTCCCAATACTTATCAAGTCCCGGCAGCTGGCCTCCTGCTAATGACAGTGACGACCTCTATAATCAAGATACCTATCCAAGTAGTCAGTCCCCAGAGCAGGCTGCCACGTTATTAGTATAATACGAGTCGGACACCTCAGAATATCCATCCCGAAAACGCAAGCACATCTTCAAGGGCGGGAGGGATTCAAAACGTCCTCGTATCGAGGCTATAAATGCAACCGAGATTAAACTCAGGAGTAAGAGGATTGAATGCTCCAGGCCCCTTGAACTCCGGGTTAAAACCGCCCGAGACAAAAGGCTCTACCAACAGTCTAAGGTATCGGAGGCTAGCCGAGACGGTCGGCCCTCCATAGCCGTGGGCACCCCGCCAATCCCGCAGCAGACTATCGTCAAATCAAGGCCTCTATCTCCCAGAACCCTGGATATTAGTCTGTCGGACGGAGGAGGCAATAAGTTCTTGGCGCTGTCTCCGTCCTTGCGCCGCAAAGGGAAGGAGGATCGCGGATACCGCAACACTCGAAAAACAACGGGCAATCCAAATGAGCATGGAACGGACTCCGAGTTGTCTGAGGATTTCTATTATCAAGTTCACAATCAAATTCGTGGTGGCCCTCGTCAGCATCCTGGCCAACCGCTCAGTAACTTCGCTCAGACATATCTATTCCAGGCAGGTGGCCGGCACGGGAATATGAGAAGACAAGCTCGTGGAGGCGATAATCATATGTAACGCATGGAGTAACAGGTTCAACGAGCTGTCGAAGTTGCGAAAAATAAATCCAAGAACAAGCAATTGGTTATCGAAGGTGGTCTGGGCAAGATCTCATTTAGCAACGCCAAAACTCCAAAGCCATTGCTTAATATCAAGCGACCGGAAGCTGGAAGTGAACGACCTAGAAGCGCTGCTCATGACCGCAAAGTTCACGATGTCACTGGTAGTAGCGATCGAAAAACCATCCTAATAAACATTGAGAATGTCTATAATACACTCATGTAGATGGAAGATCATGACCACCATATGCCGCCTCCTATCAACGACGAGGATATTGACTCAACGTTGGTTGGGTTGCATCTGGATTAACGCGAGAAGGCACAAAAGTTGAATCAATAACTATGGCATTAACTGAAGGTTCATGAGCCTATTGGCGCCACCACTGCTCATCCATTCATAGCTTTCCTCTCTATGCCGAGAGTTTTCCGACACATCACTCTTGAGCAACGTACGACGATCCTCACCATGGTCGTTCTTCACCTCGATCAGCTTGATGTCGTTCGCAATGTTATGGTCATGCCCGGAGAGTCAATACTGAGAGTCACGATTCGTGAGAGCATCGAGCTCTTCTCAATGTCCGTCATGCCACCGCTCTTGGCTTACTTGACTAAGGCTAGATTGGATATTGTTTCTGGTATTTTGGGTCTCATCCTCAATACCAATATTGACACAGTTGCTCGAACAAGAATTGGAGTCAGTATATTGACTATAATTTTGAGCCGAGCCGAACTCATCAAGTATACCGGCGAAGTTGATGATCATGAATGGAAGTAATGGTAAGTTTTTGTCCTGGTTCTTCTGCTTTACTAATAAATCTTCAGGGTCAATATCTATAACGGATTCTTCGATATTCTTGAATCTACCCTGCCGAATATCTTTCCTGGCACGGTCAATACCGGTGAGGATGTCTATGTTTGGCAGTTCCTCGCCGCCATCGGCATTTGTGCTAGTCCGGACCAACAATAACGCCTTGCCATGGCAGTCAAAGACCGCGTTATGGAGACTGTCGCCCTCGCCAAAACTCTCCCAGCCGCAATGTCGAGCCAGAGATTGGCTAATGTCAATCTGTTTATGCGATCAATCGGTTTGGATGTCGAATTACTTGCATAATTGGTTGATGCAACTTGTTTTTAAATTTATCAACATCAAAATTTTCTCTTTTCATACTAAAAGGTATCTCAGCAATGGCACGGGGGTGGCTGTGGCATTGGGCTAAAATGCCGTCGGTATCTTTGCTTTGAACGCATCAGCATGGCCCTGTTAGCGATTTGCATGTCGGTTGAGCCGGGGAAGGCTGAATCTATGAAACGAATGGCGAATGATGGCTGATTCAGGCATGGAGAGGAGTCATACAAACATAACTTAGCGGTCTACAACTTTTTCACGGAGGTCAAAATCGAGTTGGCACTGTGCTGTCTAAATGGATGGAGAGATGAAAATCATGGGGACTGACAAAAGGGAAGATATTGAGTAAATACCACAAATACAGAGCCATTGAATGGAGCCAGAATGGGCAAGATGTGAAGTTGGTGACGGATTGGGGGGTATGACTCTGCTAGGTAAGGTACAGCCGTATGCATAACTACAGCTGTATGTAAGAATCGGCGATTATACACTAGTTTTACCGAAATCATTGGATTTTGGCCGCGCACTCACCTAAAATAAATGAATTAAATCAATCCACTGCTCTCGGCCACCATAATACGTTCTAAAGTAGAAATATTGAAGCTATTCAGAGTTAATGATGTAATTATGGTTACCAGACATTAAGTTACCGCGAATACGCTTCCTCCACGTGAAAGACGCCCTCCGGCGTCTAAAAATATACTAGAATAGTCTAAAAAGGTCCCTGCTTCGAAGAATCCATCTGCTAAGGCTATTCCTAAGGTAATAGCTCCCGTTAAGGGTATTCTGAAGAAACCTCCTCCTCCTCCTCCTGCCGAATTCGTTAAAGTGAGCCCTGATCCTGAAGAAACTCTAGTACTATCGAGCCCTCTAGTTCCTGTGAAATCGATCCCGTAACCCCCCCCTTTTGTGGTCCTCTACTCTATTGAAGTAACTGTCGATAAGGAGTACTTGTTTGTAATTGTATATACACTTGATTTCGGAATAGAGTATATTCCTGGATATACTATAATTCTCGTGAATATAGGAAAAGAGCTCGATCTAATAAGATATGCCAAGCCAGTTCTAATTCCAATAAAGTGATTCTATAGATATGGAGTCCAAAATAAGTATTAGAAGTTCAATATTCGAATAGAATATGGGATAGTGGATTGGAATCGATTCCTGGAGATATTGAAGATATCACGGAATAAGATAGTGAAGGTTTTGATCGAATATAGGTCTGAATATATACCAGGGATAATACTTATCGATTTAACTAAAGGAGGGGGAACTAGAGTAAAAAAGGAGTTAGTAGTAAAGTGACTATTTGAGGAATAGTCTTCTGATATTACTGGAACTCCGTTATCCTCTTCCAGTAAATCCAAAAAATCTAGGATTATATTAATATCTCAATTATTAGATTCTTATAGAATTGAAGTTCGAGTTCAAACGGGTATAATATATGATTTTTAGTATAAAGTATATAATAGATAATTCTATAATATACCGAGATATAACGAGAATAGTCCTTATTAGTTTATTTTATTAAATTAGTCTTATTATAAGTTATCTGGAACGGATATAAAATTATAGATCTAAAGGATTCTGGAAGAGAATAGTAATATCGAATATCCTTTCTAGACTTTTCTAAAATTATTTTATAAACGGGATAAAATTGAAAAAGAGATTAGAAGACTTTGAAGAACGAATAAGGCCACTCGTAAAGATAGTTTGAGGAGTTCAAGCTCAAAAGACTATTCCAGGGAGAGATCTAATAGGGAGAAGTCAGTCTATTTATCTATTATTAATTCCCAAAATATAGTTCAGAATTAATCTATATTCGTTCCAGTATACTAATAGTGAATAGGACCTCTATAAGGACTTCCTTGAACACCCCTATATAAATATTATCCTTAATAGTATTTCCAGTTTACTCTATTATCTATTCTATTATCTACTCTTCTATCAGTCTCTCTTCTATTCGACTATTCTCCAGTAATTCGAGTTAATTCTTTATCTCCTATACTATTTGATTCTAATACTGATAATATAATTAGGACCGAGTTTAAGAGTAAAAGGAATAAAGAATCTCTTCTTCTACTAATATCGAAAAATAATAATAAGATTAATTTCAATATAGTTTCCCTTTATGCCTCAAGTCCTTTATAGAATAATATTACTATTAATACTTAACTAGACACTTTCTATATCTGATTAAAAAAGTACCTTTCTCAAAATTATTAAGTTTAACTAGATATAATCTTTATAAAGTTCACTATAGACAAGATAGATATTAATAATATTTGATATATTTTATTAGATAAAATTATTCCTAAAATAATATTAATTAAAATTAAGAAATAGGTATTCCTGTTTATTATATTCTATAAGAAAGAGATTGAATAAGTTCAAATCTTAATAGATTTCAATAAAGGGAAGGTAGATATATTATAAGAGATTAATAAAGAGAATAAAGAGGATAATGAGACTCAGGTATATTATAAGGATAATTCTTATTTTATTCCGGGATAATAGGAATTTGATAATAATAATATTTAAAATAGGGAATTGTCTTATTTATACTTGAAATCAGAATACTAATATATTAAATAAATAATCAAAAGAATAAAAAATTAAAGAGTATTTTGAATTTCATTTAATATCTTTATAATATAATATTATTATAATATATATATAAATAGGAATTTAATATTCTATTCTTCTCTTTTATTTAATATTATATTCAATAAAATTAAATATCTTACTATAAAGATATTATCTTATAAAGTTAAGGTATTATAATTCAAAATCTTAAAATTATTATACTTCGCTTAAATTATATTTAGAGTATTTATTTTCACCACTTTAATTAATCCTTAATTATAGTTATAATAATATAATAAAGTAATTATTTTTATATAATAAAATATAATATTAAATTCTTCTCTTTTATAAAATCTAATTTTTATTTTAATTGGACTTATAATAATTAAGATATAATTATTTAAAGTCTATAACTTTACTGAACTATTATTCCGCTATTATTTTACTAAAAGGCAAGATAATAAAAGAAATTTTAAATTAAAGTTATTCTTTTATATATTATTTTATTTATAATAATATTATTTAAATAAAAAATCTATTAATTAAAATTATTAATTTAATTATTCTCTTTCTAGTTCTTTTATTTTATTATAATTTATAAAATGATTATAGAGAAATTATATTATAATTATAGACTATTAAATAAGGAATATCTGGAACCGAAAATAATAATAATATTAAAAAACCTATTATTATAATAATATAAACTAAAATATAAACTAATTTATAATTATTCTATTAGAATTCCTTAATATCCTATATACTTAAAGTATACTTATACTTTTCGAATAGTAATAGGCCCCCGAGTATATTAATAAAGTGTTTTAAATAGAAATCCTTCAAAATTAGTATATATACTATTAATAGACTTATATTATCTTTATAGATATACTTATAAATCGTGAAAAAAAACTTTAATTAAATTGAATTCGGAATAGTATAAAGAGAGGAATTTAATATCTATATTAAAGTAATTTATAATATTAAGGACTTTCTGTAATTTGTATATTTTATAGTTATTTATAATTAATATTAACTATAATCCTAATGAAGATTATATATTTGAGAGAATATTATCTCGTATTTATTCCTGAAATATCTTTACTATTATTAATCCTTTAAATAGAATAGACTTAATATAATCTTTTAGAGTATATATTAGTAAAAGGGACTACTATTCAGACTTCTTTAATCACCTCTTAACACGTGCCCTCTAATCTGATAGTCCTTAATTATATGCCTTTAAATAATAGATTTAAAGGTTAGATTTTCGCTTGGTTCACCCATACTAGAACAGGGGTTTTTACTGATAAGGGACGCTAAAGTCTTGGCAAAAAAAGATAAGGTTTCTGCAAGATTGGTGGTGTGAATCTCCTGTTTGGGCCTAGTGTGGGCCCTTAAGCCAATAAGAGCCCTTAAATCCAAGAGAGTAATCTCCCGAGCTTAAAATCACGTTCTTATTTAATGCGCTAGCA